>JAOTAV010057096.1:0-15311 GCA_026546445.1 Cyclargus thomasi
TCAGGTCACCACTTTTGTGATGATGATGATTATGAATATAATTTATGGTGTAGTAGCATATGCTTCCAGTTCTTAAAGTAACGCCGAAAGCCCCAAAATCGTATCTGTAAGGAATCACGAGTTCTCTCAGTACCTTAGGAACCATGGTATACCTTGGTACCAAATCTTACTTTTTGGTAACATGTACCTGGGACGCTTCTAGGGAAACTGAAATCACTATATATTTCCATACAAATTTCGAGAAGTCCCCTCGATTACTAATGGTTCCCATCATCAGCCACCAACATGGTGAATATGGGACCTATTCGGAACAATATTCTATACAACAAAGAAAAAATTTTGAAAATCGGTTTACAAACGGCGGAGCTTTGCGCGAACATACATAAAAAAAATTAAAAAAAAATATATCCACAGCCGAACATATAACCTCCTCGTCTTTGGAAGTCGGTTAAAAATACAGTCTCTCTTACTCCTTTCACCGCTTAATATTTATTTGAATGAATGTAGTTACAAAGTTCTTACAAATAATGACATTGGTTCTTATACATTCTGCCATTTAATACTGATGAAGTTTCTGTAATACTACTATCCACAATTTTTTTGTGAGATTCTCATTACAACATCTGTCAAATAAAGCTGTGGATAGTCTAAACTTTTTCAGTGAGCGAAGATACAGGCCCTTATAGTTCATCTTTACATGTTCATCAAAATTGTAAAATAATTTTAATCTCTCAGTGAATGAAACGACGATGTTGTAATTTAAAAGTAAGGATTGTGCCTTTGAAATATAAAATGAATATTTTCGCGATTCGATAGCCACTAGCCAGATAGGATCCGTAGATCGTGTCAAGGATTGTCCTAGTTTAATGTCTACAATAAGGAGACTAGAGATAAGATAATTTATCAATATAATAGACAATTATACTCACCTCGATGACTGCGTCTTCTCGATCTTGACACAAAGTATCGTTGTGTACGTAGCAAGAGGGATCCGTATGCCTTTTACTTCTTCAAAAAAAAAAACTGTATGGTAATTGGTGACAGTCGTTAAACCAGCTAAAAGACTATAATATGGGCTTGCTTTTCCTGATTTATTTTTTATGTGATATAGGCTGAAAACACAAAGTACAGCTTGCATGGCTCGGAGGCGGATCTCGGAGGAGGAGTGCACTTTACAGCGGTCAGCCGGCGGCCTCTTTGACTGCAAGTTCGTTAGGACTCTGTGTACTAATGACTTTCTCAAACGAAACTTCATCCTTTCAATGCGCCTTTCATAGCGAGCATATTGAAACCACTTTCAAAAGAAATGTTAAATTCTTTACGTTACTCCACGAGCGGCCGGTGAATACTTTACCTGTTCCTTCTATCCTCAGGTCGGTAACACGATTGTAAGAATGAAGTTATAATTCATTTATGATAAATTAACTTATATGAGTTTCAATTCATTCTTTGAAGGGGGCGGTAGAAGGATTTTTATTTTTAAATAAACTTGTAAAATAGTCTCTATCAATAATTTTGTAATAAATAAATTTATAGTAAAATAAAACTTCTACGGAACTCTCCAGTTACAAATTATTTGCGTCCCGAACTTTTGCTGTTTTATTTGTTTCTACCCAGTATATGTAATGTTTAGGTAGCGTTATATCTGTAACGGAGTTTGTACGCGTCTTGTAGAAGGGAATCATATTTGACCTTTACCACAATTACAATTTACAACCCACAGGCACCGTGTGGGAGGATGGGGTAATGTTTCCCAAAGGCTAAAGACATTCGATACTATTACGTGGAGTGACGGAGTTGAGCCGCCAGAACACTTCATAGGGATCGCAGTTTAAGCGTTTCTATATCTAAGTACTAGACATGCATTACGTCAGAGTATATGCGGAAAAAGTAGGCTTTGTCTCGACTCGAGTATTGAAATTCACTAGCGTCGATTATACAGCAAAAACAACCTTAAAATAATCGGCACGTTAATCGAGTATTGAGCCTATACCTACTTCCTCCGTATATACTCTGACGTAATGCATGTCATGCTGCATGACCGTCTAGAGTAGGGACTACATAAGGCATTGCGTAGACCGAATCGGCAGTTTTGAGCCTGACTCGGGTATTTTAGCTAATGACGTCATTCGTAGTAATACTTCTCCCTTCCAAATATATCCTGCATACTCTACGACTGGTTCCGAATGCAGTGGACGCTACCCAGCAGGATTTAGTGAATGAAGACACACACTCCGCTCGATAAACTTCTGCTCCGATGCAGTGAACGCGCAGCTCGATCCAGAAGTATCGGTACGATGATTGTGTGGATCCTTTGTGCGATAACTGTATACGGCACAAGGTTCGCGCGTCGACGGTTACTCACCGCATTACGTCTGAATCACAACAATTAACGTATCAACCTCTTAAGAGCTTTGTCTTCGGCCTCCTGCGGTTCTTATCGCACCGTCCCACCATCTCCTAACCTACCATGTAGGTACTGTCCTCTCCGTTCACGATATCATAGGGCATGTAAAATCTAGCGTTTGACGCTGGATGTGACCAGCTGGGCTTAGCCAAGATATAACGTTTTCGCTTCTTTGTGGAGTCGCCAAATAAAATGTATAAAAATGAAAAGGCGTTACGAACGCTAGTGTCATCTCCATACATTTTGTTTGGCGATTCTGCAAAGAAGGGAAAAGAAAGAAATTAAGTACCTTTATTTGTTAAAATAATTAATGTACAATAAAAATAAAAAAAGAAACATTCAATATTAAATATTGTTACCAAATTGGCGCCTACTCAGCATGTGTTGCAAACGCAGTTTGCAACGCTGGTTTTGACAAATTTAAAACAAAACAGTTTCTTATAACTAACTTAAAATATAAATAACATCCACTTTTAATAGCGTCCTTACGCCGCTTGTTTATAACAATATTATACATAATGACAAATAGAAACGCAACCTTTTGATGTGCTTACAAAAGAAAAATAATTAGTTAAAAAATAAATCATTATATACAGAGCTAGATATTTGTGTGCATTTTACAATCTTTAATATTATTTTATGCTCGATAAGTAAGTTGTGTTAGATTTACAGTAGGTGTGTAGCTTATATGGAGTGTTTTTGTACGTTTAAAAGGCGCGCAGTTTACGTTTTAACGTACCAACTGTTACCGAAACACGTTTAGGTCTTGGCTAAGCCCACTGATGTACATAATAATGTTTAGTTTTAGTGCCGCATTCTCTATATAAAGAGCAATATAATTAACGCAAAGTAGTACGTCATGTTATTGTATTCGAAATATAAAGGAGTTCATTCACGTTTCATACGTTTTTGGGCCTTTGGACATAATTGCCGGACAGACGAAAAAAGTATGATATTTGGTTAGAATAGATCATCCTTATAATTTGTACTATGGGACTTAATCTGTGTGTCCAATAGTTACGGTGTTACTCGATCAAAAAAATCATCAGATTACCAAAAGCACATCCTGATAAAAAAGGGGCATGGGATAACACAGCTTTGCCAGAAATAAGTATGATAGGAGGTAAATTACTACGGCCTTAAGAAAAATCGGCTTAAAATAGCGCTTGCGCTGTGTTTTTTTTTATTTAACATTTTTTTGTGCACAAGTAACATTAAAACATTACAATTTACATGATACAAAGGTGTGTTGTGACTTGTAACAAGTTAGATGACCGAAGGCCCAAATTTACCTGGATGATATTATATAATATATTTATCTGGCCGGCAATATGTCAAATGGTCCAGAATGAATGATCTCATTTTGAGACAATACGATGCGCTCATTATTGTTGTTCGATCGAAATTCCTAAGTGATAAGTTTATCTACTCACCAGTTATAGTCACGGCGACTACTGCGCACAATAATTATAACTAACCGCAGCAGTCTTCGAACCAATGCCAGCATAATTTGCAGTGACCGACGATAAATGTTATAAATGAAATTGTTCTTCGTTGTTCGCTAGCGATTTAAAGTCCGAGCGCGATATTCGCTGAGGGTATTCTGAACTACCCATTGTTGATTGTGAGCAGACAATACCTAGGTAGCTTTATATTTTAATCGCAGCCAGATCGATGCCAACTTAGGCCTCCGTCAGTGTAAGTATTTATGCTAACTAGAGGTCGCCCTGTGGTCGCAATATGACGATAAATATTTAAATCCAATGTGTATAGGAGCTTTATAAAATCATAATCTAATCTCAATTCAACCACAGACTTCTACCATAAACAAAATAGTATTTCGTGTATAATTATTGTATCATAGTTTTATTTATTAGAAATATGCATGATTAAAGCATATTTTTTAAAAATAATATTGGTATTCTACGCTTCTCCTCCATATCAAATATTACAACTGAGAGAAATTTCATGATTTTACCCCTACCCGTCTTTTGTAAAACCGGCCAAATGCGAGTTGGACTTGCGCACAAAGGGTTCCGTACCAGTGTTGAGCAAAAAATTGGGAATACGTATTCCTAGCGCCTCATTTTCGTTTTATGACTTCCTTTTATAAATTTTAAACTTTTTTCAGAAATATGTTTTCTCAATTTTTGCTCCTCCGAACTTTAGTAGGCGTCTAGCCACTCCGCTACGCCGCTAATGACAAGCGCGATGAAGTAATCGATCTATTTTTGTTACGACATAGCAGAAAACATATGAAGACATAAGTGGATAAAGTAGATAACTAACATTTTTTAACTACCGGATTTTTGCGTAAAAAGTATTTGAAATTATAATAATTAAGGCTTGATGTGTATACACTAGCTAGATAATAAAATAGGTAAGTTACAAGATTTGTTAAAATTTTATGGGAAAAAATTAGCATATACTCGAAGGTTGCAAAATGTTTTTATTGTATAAGAGCCACCTTTAATAGGAAGGGGAGCCCAAGAGGGGAATTTTGTATGAACTCGAGCGCGACAGATTAAGCTTGTGTTTTTTTCGACGACATTTCGGTTTTTAAAAAGTTATTTTTAAAAACCGAAAGGTCGTCAAAACCGGCAGATTAAGATAGAGCGTATTGAAAATACGCCAAAGAACACTTCCATATAAAGCACTGATGATTTAAATGTGATGTAAGCTTTCCAGATATTTTATACCATATTCAACTAAATAATGCTTTAGGCCTTAATGTCTAAGATCGTCCAATAAAATGTTCAACAACATTTTTTTCGAAAAAATTTCTTGTCATGACCTTAAAAATCGCTATAACGCCATCGTGCCCTTATCCCACCGCCAACTTATCCCACCGCCAACTTATCCCACCGCCAACTTATCCCACCACCAACTTACCCCACCGCTAAAGTAAAAGATGCCCTTATTATTTTTTTCAACGTTTTACCAAATCTACAAAACGTACAAGGTCTCTACGACGCTCGAGTTACTACAAAAATAACACTCTCGAATGTTTTTAATATTTGTTGTTATAGCGCCAATAGAAATACATAGATTCAGAAATCAAAGTCTTAGTATTTAGTAATAGGGTCCCGTTTTTACCTTTTGGGTACGGAACCCTAATAAAAGGGGGTACAAAGTTTTCCGCGTATTAACATCATAAAGATAGCTAGCTAAATGAAAACATCAATTTAAGAAACTTTTATTTGCATCCCGGACCCGCGCGCCGGGAAGACAGATCTCGCTCCGACGCAGCTGAAGAGGTCAAACAAGTGACTAACGATTATTTCAACTTCGCGATCATAACAACGATAATAATTTCCGCTACAGTTATACACGAGCTATCACGACTCCACGAGTTAGCGCCGAGGGAAGTTAGACGACTCACAAACAAACTTACTGAACTCTCTAACAACAAGTAGACGAGACGGTGCTAAAGACAATATGTCTCTGAATCAATTACATGAGTGTCTACTTACATTACATACTAATTAATGTTCGGATTCACGGAAAATTACGTCCTTTACCGAGGTTTTTTATCCCTGAAAATGTAGCGAGCGTCATCTAGTCACTTAATAACAATAATATTATAATTAAATTGTCGCTACTAATTGAATATCTATACATATACATATAATAAAACAGTAAAATCGGCGTGTCTGTACGTTTAATATTTTTACCAACTAATCAATGTGGGGGGAACTTAGGAACAGTAATAAAGTACAAATCGACAAAAAAAGTTGTTTGTTTGTACAAGCTAATCCCCGGGACTACTGATAGAATTCGAATAAAACTTTTTTTATATAATAGTTATTAAGTCTGCCTAAATTTAATAGCTATTATATGAATAGAAAATGTACGGTTCCCGTGATATACAAATTTTCGCGCAACGAAGTCGCGGACATCAACTATATTATAATAAAACATTAGGAGCCGACGAACCCTAAATACTAAAGAGAGCCCAAACAAAATACGAATAAGTTTTTCAATGAGTTCCTCCGTAGCTTTCCACAATGTCCTATTGTCTGGCGAGAGCGGAGACAGTACTGTGTCTGTGGACTGTGGAGAGACTCAACACTGGACGTTTAGGAGATGAACGAGTGTATGAGTGAAGCAGACTGACATCTGGAGCTAGTTAAACTGATTGACGGCGGCCAGGCTAAATGAACGAGCTATCTGGTTATGTATAGCTCGCTCAGCGCATATACATTCAATATTTGCGACGGGTTCCGCAGCAGCAGGAGCGGAAAACACTCTATATAAGGATCCTGTAACATGTTATACTTATGTGATGATGTCATATTATTCAAAATATTTCATAGACGGATTTAGAGTTATCGTTCATTTAATGAGGATATTATTTCAAAAACTCTCCGACCTGGGTTGCTAACGTGGTAACAGAGTTGTTTCGTACCTACCAAACGTAAAAATACACATATCACTCAGCATTTATTAGGTCTTTAGAGGTCATGATAAGCTATAATTTCGTCGGTAAAAGGTACTGGCAATTTAATTAATTGCAACGGATCTCTAACAAGTTCCCCATGAAGGCGAGCACTGTTCGGCGTGTCGGGTGCGCACGCGCCGCTCCAATCAAGAACCTCGTTAATCCGCAACACTGCCTGCACACAGCTGCGAGCCCTCTCCCCCCCCCCCCCCTCCAGGAACTGCTGTCCCTCAATATTCGCCTCATGTTTCTACGGTCATTGCCATGCTTGATACCGATTTTTTTCATGGCTAGCTGAAGTTCTACTTTCTTTGATTGGAGAAATGGTTTATTGCATCTCTGAAATTAGACTAACTAAACTAAATTAGAGCTAATTGTCGAGAGGTAATATGTTGAGACATTTTCATTTTCATAATTGCCGTGGGATAGCCATGCTTCGGCACACCGGTCCGCTCGACTGAAATTATACCACGGCCTCACAGAAAACTGGCGTTGTGCTGTGTTTCGTTCAGTAAGTGAGTTTACCGGTGGCCCAACTTCCCTAATCCACCTATCCCGGTTCCCATTCCCTATTCCCTCATAAAGGCCGGCAACGCTCTTGAGACACACTTGCGTCAGGAGCGTCCATGGGCGACGACAGTTGCTTTCCATCAGGTAACCTGTCTGCTCGCTTGCCCCCTAAATATTATTAAAAATACTCTCATAGCGTAGGGTGTACTACAACCATATTGAACATTGTAAGACCTTACGCTAGTCCCTAAAGTGCCTAAGCTAGACTTAGGACGTGTTTTTGGTGGTAAAAGAATTAGGCTACCAATCTTTTCCTGCTCATAACCATAAAATACCCAAAACACCAGGGAAGTCACGAGTGTGTTGTCGGCATTTAAATCGGGCACACTTACAGTATCAAAATTGTGCAGTGTGCAGCAGCAGACAGTGCCGCAAGTCCGTGACACGGATGTGAGCTCCGGTTTGTCTCCGAGAGATATTAACGATTATTGCACTCTTCGACGACTAAATCACTGTTCGCATACAATACTCGTATATTACACATTTCCGACATTACTGTACATCACAACGAAATATTGCAATTTACAACTACACGGAGAACTTACAAATAAATTTCTGTTTCCGCTTTACTATATTTAGCTGTTGCCCGCGACTTTGTCCGCGTCATCACTAAGCAAAAGGCACGCTTAAACAACTTTTCATTTTTCACCATTCATCATTATCAATGCCTCGAAAAAAGGCTAGTACAAAAAGTCGGAGAGACAAAAGTTTTGTGTGGAATATTTTTTGTTATCCGTAACATACACAGGTACATAGGTGGATCGAAAAGTAATGAAAGCATTTTATAAATATTAACATACGATTTATGTTATTTAGTAATACAGGAATACTTTCTCTTCTGCGTAAGCCTCGGGTAGAGACTAGAGGGCCCTCCGGCCGTACCTATTACGAGTCATCGACCTTTCGTCCCTGGTGTTAATAGTTTTACAATAAGGCGTTCAGTACAATTTCCCTTGGTGATCTCCATAAGCGTATAAAGGGGCCCCGGCTTTGGCCACCCCAGAATGATCCGGTGAAAACGTTTTATGGCGCAAAATGTATGGTTACCGCGATAAACGAATTTTGGAGCAACAGAGTTGCAGGTGTCAGGTAGTTGCAGGTGTCCGGTAGTTGCAGGTGTCCGGTAGTTGCAGGTGTCAGGTAGTTGCAGGTGTCAGGTAGTTTCTAATATTTTTTATGTTACTGGCCAAAGCCACAGATAGTGTAGATCTAGTTGCGTGAATTTCCCAAACCGCTTTTTACGCGACGAGGCCAAAAACTATTTACTACTACCTTTTTTCTTACGATCTAGTTTTAATTTTGTTTTAAAAAGTCAATCATACTGTCTGTATTAAGGCAATGTAACTATTTTTATTAATAATTATTATTATCCTAGAAAAAAAATCAAATATAAGCGATTTCTAACTTCGGTGGCTTGTCGTCGAACTATAATTCTCAATATCAAGACCAAAAAAAAGTTTACACTTAACTTGATATTCGATTACCTTCTGCACTAAGAACGGTAGTTAAGTTTCAAAGACACAATTAGTTCTGAGTGGATTTCAAAAAGTTAAAGAGTCACTCATATAGAACGACTACAAAGATAAAAATATAATCAAATATCAAGTTTACAGTTAATTGATCTTGACTTTGAGAAAAACAGATGGACTTTTTTCTAGGAAAATAATTATTATTTTGAAAAATAGTTAAATTGCCTTAATATAGACAGCATGCTATACTTTTTAAACCAAAAAATAAAACTATATCTTAAGAAAAAAAAGGCATAGTTTTCAGCCTTGCTGTGTAAAAAAAGTGGTTTGGGAAATTCACCCTTCTGTCGTCGAGATTTTGCTAATTTTGGTGTGATAAACTAAACGTTACATGTTTTAAATATATTTGATACCTAAGGTATAAAAAATAATTTACCCCCCAGATTCCAGTCACTCTCTTTCGTACTTACACCTCACACCGAGTTAATATGAACAAAATCATGCCCACCAAAACCACCAAAATTAGAAAAAACATATTTGTTGAAATCCACTCAGTTACTAAGCTTAAGTTAAAAATACGCCAATAGTGATTTGAAACGGAGTTGTTGCTGATAAAACATTTGCTATTATAATAGTAAAACTACGAGCGATATACGAGCACATTGTTATACCTCGGACATGAATCGTATCTTGTTTTATGTAGCGAGTTGTATTGCAGTACTTCACTATGCGTTACCAAACAAATCCCGCAGTCAATAAATCCTGACTGCCGTCGCAATAAGATTCAAAACTGTCCAGCCGACTACAAAACCTGCAAGGACGCGAATCCTTTCATATCATTTCACAGGACGTTATCGCACATTATTGTGCCGCAGTCCGCAGTGCGACTGCAGGTGCATCCCATAATGGACCTAATCGCATGGGGAATGCGGGCTCTAGGCGGTGGGAATCCCCTGCACCGTCGTGGTACGGGCCGGGCGCGCCGCCAGCACACCTGGCTCGAGGACTGTTATGGAGGCTGTACACGCTCGCCGAGAGCTCTCGGGCGAGAGTCTCGTGGCGAGACTCTCGTAAGCGGCTGACAGGTGAGACGAGGTGTGTCTCGATGTGTCTAGGCGACAGTGTACAACCTCCATTAAATATCGAGTGGTGAGTGTTGACGGCCGCTGTCACAACAAGCACGCTGGAGTGTCGAGCGCTCAACACTTTTATGATATTGCGGTATTACAAAAATTATAAACAAGAATACTTCGGGAACCGCAAAAGGGAATTTGAATTGGTGGAAATTATTGTGGTAAAGTTTCATTAGCGTTGTCGCTTTCGAACTGTGTTTAGAAAGGCGAGTAGCCTGTGCGGATAGCATCGTCTGCTATAAAATAAATACTTACATTAAAATAAATTGTCTTTTGTTTTGTATTTAATGAGGATTTGTACTGTCAACTGTATAATGCAAGTAAATATGTATAATGTATACATGCATTTATGTATATGTTCGAGTACGAAGCTGGCTCTAGTGGTCCCTGTCAACTGTCAAGAATTAAACGCACATATAAATTATAAATATGTGTGCTAGTTGCAGCGTGTCGTGTTGTGAGTAATATGATACATTATACCGGTCGAGGTGAAACTCGTTGTTATATTATGTACAATGTACTAGCTATTGCCGGCGACTCCATGCGCGTGGTAACAAAGATGAGAATTATTATTTTCTTTAACAAAAATGGCGCTGTATATGAAATTGAATTTTTTCCGGTTTTCCTGCTTTTCACTTGGAATTTTTCCAGAATTCTCTTTGCTGTAACCTCAAGGAGCCCTAGACCTTTCCAACAAATGTAAAACTGTAGAAATCGGTTTGTGAGTTCTGATGTTATGATGTTATGGCGTCAGGAAGGAAAACCCAAGTCAGGTTTTACTTTTTGAGAGGATTTGTAACCGACTTCCAATATGTTCGGCTGTGGATATATATTTTTTTTATATATATAATAGATAAGTTATAACCAGCTTTTGCACGTCGCTTCGCTCGCGTCGAATTCGAGAATCACCTAAAATAGGAATAAAATGAAATATAATAAATAACCTTGTAAGCGTCCTTTGGAAACATGATGTTTTCCAAAACTAAAAGTAGCCTATATCACTCTCCACCCTGTCAACTAAGTCTATGCCAAAAATCGAGTCAATTGCTTCATTAGAGCGTGAAGGGAGATCTGACAAACAAACACACTTTCCCATTATATTAGTAACTAGTTGTTGCCCGCGACTACGTCCGCGTCAAACTTTATGAGTTATCCGATTCTTACAACATTTTTTCGACTACTGCTCGACTCCTATTAGTCGTAGCGTGATGTTACATACCGTGTCTGTCTCGGTAAATAGACTAGTAACCAACACAAAAAGAATTTCTCAATTCCGGTCAGTAGTTCCCGAGATTAATGCGTCCAAACAAACACACCTATTTATTTACTAGCTCAACTCATGTAAATTCATTCTCCATTCTCTGTAACTCATATAAATAAAAGATTTGATTTGATTTGATTAGGTACAGTAACTGACTACAAAGGACATAAAATAGCAGAAGAAATACAATAAAAAATTACATGTTACAATCCAGTCCAATAAATACTATACACAACATATGTTTAAACATCATACAGAAAGAAAAAAAAGTTAAATCATATATAAGTAAACGTCAAACTAAAATAAATTAAATTAGTTTTAGTATGGATGTACGAGTACCGCCGGGTCACCTGATTTATACTGACACATACTTGGCCGTGCAGCGCTTCTATGTAAGGACTTACTGAAGGCAATCGCTGACTTATGGGCAGGAGCTGTTGAAGCGATGTCATACCTAAAACGAGTGTGAGCTGACTCTAACCCGGCCATATGGCCTATTACTATCTATAGAAGATTTGCTAAACGGGTTTAATTAAACATGAAGTAAATGCCTTGGAAAAAAGCTTTAAAAGTTAGACCTCTCGTATTTCAATCGCATATTACTGTGATGATGAAAATGACCGTAAATCACAATACGATCACGACCTGGAACCTCAGTGTGGCCTTTGATTAATATATCTGTAGAATTTATATTAAAAAAATCTAGGTTTACATAAATAAAAAGATAATTTAGAATTTCTGTTAAATCTGGGAGTAGTCCTTGAGAAGGCGATAAAAGCAAAATTGACTATTGCATTATTCCGTTTTATACTTGATAATAAGCTACGAATCGTTTCATTTCTTAAACATAGGTACTAATTTATATTTGTAAACTTCTGTAAAAACAAAACCCTAATAGCTTAAATCTATCTTATTAGATAGGTTTTTTTCTTGATAAAAAAAATCACAAAGATGCCTCTAATTTTCACGCATATTTCTTCGTTTCGCAAAATGGCGCATTCGGACACAATAAAAAATTATGTTTCCGAGTTCTACAGGAACTCGGAAGCAGTTTTTTTTAATTTTATATATTCATTGAGTTATTAGGAAGAAACAGTTTTCGCGACGATTCCGCGTCGTTCTGTTTCACCTGTCATATGAATAACGGTCGTGAGTGTGAAGAGAGCAAGACGATGTTTTATTTTTTGCTTTATTCGCCCCCTTAAAATAGGAGGATTTTCTGACTGACTGTCTATACTTAGTAGGTAGTAGGTTCTTGTAGCGTACATTCTAGTCAGTGCTCAGTAGTCAGCTGTCGGCGTGCCTAGCTGATTATGGTCGTGCTGCGTGCATTTGCATCCCGGGTCCCGCGCCGGCGACGGGGGTCGTTCACCCCACACCTCCCCCCTCTCCGCACCCCGCACCGCACCCCGCCCCGCGCCGCACTGCGCTGCGAACTGCAGATACAATAATTACACTATTAGCTTGAGCCATGTCCCCCGTAACCCTTTATACTGTCCCCATTCTCCCAATGTCCCCATGCTCCATGATGTGGGGCCAATTATTAGCAAAGCGTATTGCGTTGGCCGGGACTGCACGTTCGGTTAATGAATAATATGAGTTACCTTCATCAAACATTCCCTGTTGTCTGTGACGCTGCCGCGGGTGTGACGGGTGTTATCACTCAACACGAACCCTCATGTAATATGTATCACTCGTTATCCCGGTATCTCTAAACTCTGTATCCAGCGGCCCTAGCATGGCGACCGAGAAAGTGTTTCGTTCAATAGCAAGATATACAAAGTGAGGGGTGCGCAAAGGAAATCTGCCAGTTCCAACAAAAGTTGTATTTGTTTCGTTTTTCTATAGTGCAAACCCTTCATTGCGCGTAAAAATTACGGCAGACGTCAAAATGCAACGTGACGCGTGTCAAAATACAAAGAACTTGTCTATGATTGTGTGACTTTCACATGACATGACATGATTATGAAATGCGCAATGAAGGATTTGCGCGATAGTAAAACGAAACAAATACATCTATTAAGTCAGTTTGTCTATACGAGTACTTTCGTATGTCTAAAGCCCTGATCACGACGTATTATGTCAGACATTATTTAAATACTTTCATGAATATTCTATTAAATTGATAACATATTTAAAAATAACAAATTGTTGTAGATTCTACAATAGCACATAACAAGTTAGATTCAAAGCACAATATGTGATGAAATTATCGCCGATTTGTCGACCACAAGCATTTCATGTCAAATATATATCTCTGTTAAAATATTCTGTATATTAAACATAGTACATGATTCTATGTAATGCAGTCTCTCGTGTCACTCCGTCGGCAACTCGACGCAAACCAGTCCGGCCAGTCTGATGTGTACAGTCGGCGGAGTTGTCCGTCGGCTTTATTACCATAACAACAAGGTTGATATTGTTCTTGAGTGGGAGGTCGCTGACCGTGCCGTCACCCAGTCGCGAGAATACTTTACTTTCACCGTGCGCGGTCGGCGCGCGCAGACAGGCATTATATTTAATTACCCCAAACTGGTGCACGATCAGCCATGCTAAATGTTACTTGAAGTCGACCACATCTCAGGGTATAAATAATTATGCGGTCTCGGAAAGACTTAAGATGTCCGACAAGTAGCCAATATTTAAAGTATACAAGAACAAAATCTCTGTTTAGAATAGTATACTAACATAGTGATAAGTGTTTTACTAACTAATTTTATGGATCTGTGTCATCTGAAATAAACAAATTTTTATTTTATTTATTTATTTTAAAACCAAAAATACGAGCATAATATAATAAAAATAATATGATCTTCTGTTATTGTAATGTACGATATGTTTACTACGTACTGTAAGTCATCACTACGATTGCATTTTAAACCCCCGTTTTTTAAGCTTTTAAGCTTAAATCCTTCTAAAGCACACACTCTATAGAACTGTAAAGCGCTTTTAAGTCCCCCTTTAAGTCAATAAGAATGTTACAATGATGTAAGCTGTAACAATCACAATCGAACTTTGAGCTTACAAAAGTGCGCGGGAAGGCATGGTGAGGAAGGGAGGGGTAGGGGGGGGTTGGTGAGAGCTTTCTCAAGGGCCGGGAGAAAGTGCGGCCACGGTCGCCGTGCAGCAATATACACTCAGCTAGGGTTATTGAAGTCTAATGGCGGTTGTACACTCTCGCCGAGACGCAGCGAGGCTGTACGAGGTCGAGAGCGTACATGGGTGCAGCACTCGCATCGTCACGCCTGTCAACCTCGTACGAGAGTCTCGCCCGAGAACTCTCGGTGAGAGTGTATAACCGACTTAGTATTCGTCATTATAATGCATTTTTGCATCGAATAAAAGAGACATCAAATTTTTGAATTGTTTGCACAAAATTACACCTTATATGAGGTCTTGTAATCCATAATTGAGTGATCATGCATTTGCTTTCAGTAACGCATGACAATTGAAGACATAAGTGAAAGAAGCGAGTACCTGACATACCTATAAAATTTTTAATAAATCTTGTAACTTGTCGATTTCATTATCTAGCTTGTATATTTAGCTATACAGCAAATCCACATTATTTTGATTTCAAATAATTTTTCAGGTCCTAAAGCGTCCATTTACGCAAAAATCCGGCAGTTTTTAAAATTTAAGTTACGCGCTTCTTCCTCTTATGTCTTCAATTAATACAAATAATGATAGTTAATATAGTATGATTTCGAGACCGATCACAAGGGGGAAATTATAACTGAAAAAAAAATAGAAATGTGCAGCTGAGTGTACAGTGGGTACTGTGTACGCGCGGGGTCACTCGAGCTGCGAGATATGCCCGCAGGCTGCAGCTGCGGTGTGAAGTGTTCGCGCCACAACTTTACAGTGAGGAGGGATACATTACATTACGCAGACGCTTTGTAGTGTATATACTTTTTGACGGACCTGCGTCATTTGGTCGGAATATGTCAAAAAGGCGTCAACCGATCATATAAAAGAACGGAACACTAAAATGGCTATCAAGGACAGAAACCTACAAGTCATAGGTAAA
>JAOTAV010057107.1:0-15310 GCA_026546445.1 Cyclargus thomasi
TTCTGATCATGATGGCATCAAAATGTCAAAAACGACCAGATGTTGGTTAACGGCATTTAAGCTTGAGGACGGCAGTACAGAGCTCGGCTTTTCATCTTGAAGAGAGCCTTTATGGCTCTGACATCGCTCTATCATGGCTCTCGGGTGGACGCGCGATGATCGTACCGAATAACGAACAACGAACATCGGTGATTATAAAGAAGAAAAACATAAGCTTGGTGATGCACGGAACCAATAAGAAAGGCTACGGAACCCTACATTCATATGCACTTTCGACATCAATGGTGCGGAACGGACGATACCCGTCACGCGCGTTTTAATGATAATTAATTGTAATCACCAGCATTAATTACCATTAAGTTCCTGGTTAACTTATATCAATGCTCTTCCTTGACGGATCATGAAGATAGTACACTTCTTAGGTAGCGTAAAATAATATATATTTGTTAATCATTTAGGGTTTACTGTAAAGGGTTTTTTTGGTTTCCGTACCCAAAGGGTAAAAACGGGGTCTTACTAAGACTTCCGACATCTGTCCGTCTGTCTCCAGGCTGTATCTCAAGAACGGTAAAAGCTAGAGAGTTGAAATCTTCACAGAATATGTATTTCAGTTGCCGTTATAACAACAAATACTAAAATGAAAAAAAAATCTGGAAAGCATGAAGAATTTGCTAACGTAAAAAAGGTCTCTAAAAGTTTGTATAGGTGTATTGTAAGTAGTATGTGAGAATTGGATTCAGAACTAGAGTGTATGTGGTAGGAAGATCTTCCAACCGAGCGAGATGTTATGCTCGGTCAGGGGTAAGGGGACAATCTAGCAGACGGATCACCTGTTGTAAAGTGACTGCCGTTGCCAATGGACGCTTGTCGGTACAAGCGTTGCAAATGCGTTGCTGGCCTTTTTAGAGAAGGATCAGACTACGAAAAAAGGGAACGTTAGCAGGGATAGGGAATGAGGTGGAGGGAGGTTGGGCTGATCTAGGGTCACCAATAGAGTATGTGATAGGAGCATCTTCCGACTGGGCGAGCTGTTATGCTCGGTCAGGCCGGAGCCTACGTGATTGATTTTAGCTGTCGTTTAAATATAGCGAAGCCTTAATGGCGCTAAAAGCCTCAAATCACAACATCTCTGGGACCCCGAAGTTGTCATTTTGGCAGCCGCAAATAAAGGACTCAAGAAAATTTAAACAAAATGTACCCTGTAATCTATAAACCTATTACTATTTTCATACAAGTATTATTATAAATTTGAAAGTCTGTCCGTCTGTTACCTCTTCATGTCCGAAACGGCTTATCCCATTTTGCTGGAATTTGGTATGGAGATATTTTGAAAACCGGGAAAGGAAACATGATACTTTTTATTCGGGAAAAGTTCACTCGTCCTGCGTGATAAACGAATTTTGACGCATCAAAATTGCTAGCATCATCTAGATAAAAACTATATCTAAGCGGGACGCCGAAGCCAATAAAGTAAATAAACGACTGATAAATTATGCTATAATGGTGGCCGGAAATGAATTAGCAGGCTTATTGCTAAATGCTAATTGCTAATAGATCGTAAATCGAACCTGGGGGCATAATGCTGGATTAATGGATATCATTTTTACTAACCTATAAATTTATTAGTAGCCTATTTTTAGCAGTAGTGCAAACTTTATGGGATTAAGGTATTATCGAAAATGAATTTTACGCTCACATTAACTAGACACTCGAACTTGCTAATGTCATTTTGGAAAAATAAAAAAAAAATTCAAGAAACCTAAAAAAAATGCCTAGTTTTCTCTTGCTATTTTTGGACATTCTGGTACGTTTTTCCCACTTTTCCGAAATGACTTTTGCAACGCCAAGTGTCTAGTTACCGTTAGTGAGACCGTATTTTAGGTGGATACTGGAGCTACGATATTTGGTGGGGTTATATTTAATGTTAGTCGTGACCGTAAAGGCTGGTTTTGACAGAACCTTTTTAGAGCGTCCGTGGCCTAGTGGGTGGAGGTTCAAATCCCGGTAGAGGCGTTTATCAATGAGACATTTTCCGATCTCAAGTACATAATTCGGATGCTCGTTGTCGTGGGAGAGCCACGCTTCGCCACAAATGGGCCGGCTCGACTGGAGTGATATCACGTTCTCACAGAAAACTGATGTAGAGCGGCGTTGTGCTGTGTTTCGTCCAGTGAGTGAGTTCACCAGTGTCCCGATCCCGTTAGTATCCTAATTAACTATAAATATTATTAGAAATGAGAATGTTTTTTGTTGGTCAGTCAAACAGAACTTCTAAACGGATTTGAATCAAATTTGGTATGCAGATAAGATCTTAGGTGACTTAGAATATGGGATACTCTTTATGTTCTTTTTATTTAAGATCTTTTAAGAGATAATGGATTTTTAAACCTTCGGCTTCGGCTAAAGGTTTCGACGAATGCCGATTAATCGGCTTCGGCCTCGGCCAAAAATCGACCTTCTTGCGGACACTTATGTATACTGCATATTTATACACTGCTTAGTTTTTAAATTATTACAAGTTTAAAAATTTCAATCATCTATACTTATATAATATAAAGCTTAAACGAATTCCGTTTGTATGAACGCGCTAATCTCAGTAGCTGCTGGTCGGAATTGAAAAATTATTTTTGTTTTGGCTAGTCCATTTATCGAGGAAGGCTATAGGCTATATAACATCACGCTACAACCAATAGGAGCCGAGCAGTAATCGAAAATATCGTAAAAACGGGATTTATAAAGTTTAGGCGGACGTAGCCGCTGGAAAGAGCTGGTTCGAAATAATCGTTTAAATCTAATGACTCTTACATGAGATGGATCTCTTCATGAGCGAGTAGGCTTCATCGTTCGGTTGCTCCTCATCCAAGGACCTTTTGTCGAACCCTCGTATCAGTGGTATCGCCTGCGGCCGAAAATCGTCCGTTTTCTCTTTGGAAATTTGATAATAATTGCCAGGGAAAAGAACTTCCGTCTTATAATCGTTCACATTATCCTTCGCATAGTAGACCGGCTTCTCGATGCTCCTCGGCTTGAAGTACACGTCACCGTTCGACCAACCCACACACAGACAGACACAAACTAATATTTTATTCAACATCTTGCACCCTCTTACATTTTCTACGCGCGGTATCTAACTGAGTAGCGGCTCCCCCGCTTGTTCATATATACGTCGGCGAGTTCCCGGTTCGCGCTTCGCTGCGTCCGCGGAAACTCAAATTTTGTTAAGACCAAGTAATTTATGTGTCGGCGCCTAACCTCTGGAACATATGCACGTCGAGATAGTTTGGATAATTACACGATCAATGTCTCTTTTTTGCGTTATAAATACGATTTTTTTTAAATCTATGAACGCTTCACACCACGGCACAGACTGCTGTGCTGAGTAACCGAGGACATATATTTAATTCTGTTATACTGTACACATATTTAATAATCCGAGATCCAAGGAATATTGAAAAACTTTTGCTCCGTAGACGGGATTCGAACCGTGACACCCGGCTTAAGCTACCAACGCGCTTACCAAATTAATGCGAATAATTTACTTTTGAATCCAAACAAACTAAAATGTTTAAAATTTTGCTTGCCAAATGTCTGACAAGTACAAACCAATGTCTTCCTAGGCATAACAATAGATTGTAAATTACTGTGAGACCAACATATTTCAAAATTGGCAGATACGCTAAACTCTCAAGCATGTGCTTTAAAAGAATTCGAGAAATTTCTGATATAAAGACTGCGCGATTGGTTTATTTTAGATACTTCCATAGCATTATATCTTATGGCATCCTCGTATGGGGCAATGCTGCGAACATTAACACATTATTTGTGCTGCAGAAAGGAGCTATACACAAAATTTCGAGTTAATGTGACTTAAAATTAATTTTATACGTTTTTTTTTTTCGAAAATTTCAAACTTTGAATCGCTTTATGAAGGTTGCCTTTCCAGCTTCGAATTATGGTATATACTAGACACAGCGTATCAAGGCAGTGGCGGTCATTAACCGTCTTTTCAACAATTTACTAGTATTTTTTATAGTCTCGTAGTTCGTATCCTAGTGCCAAAAATAGTATAAATTTTAATTTATTCGTTATGTCCGTCTGTCTGTTTGTCCGTATGATATACGATTACTGGATGTTGTATATCGTTGGGAGTGTTTTAAACAATCTTCTTTTTATACGACGCTAGTGCCACATAATGACATATGAGACGAAGCTAAGTCCAATTCATTTTAACTACACGATGGATGAAAATCCTATTTCCCGTATCCACAACATAAAGGATTTGGGCATGCTCTTGGACAAAGCACTAACATTTAAGCATAATTTAGCGATTATTGTTAAAGACAGTTTTAACGCTCAGAGTTTGTTTATCGCAATGCCAATGACTTTAAGAATTCTTATGTAATTAAAGTATTGTACGGTACATTATTTCGTAGCAAGCTGGAAACCGATGCCTGTGTATGGAGCCCTCATGCAGGTTCAGCTGTATTAATGGTCGAAAAAGTACAGGCAGGAAGCTTTCCTTAGATTTCTGTACAAACGCACTTCTGGTTATTATCATTAGCAATGTATTGGATAACTTACATTTTATGGTATATTTTTTAAAAGATAAATTTTTCCACTTTTTTGGTTAAAAGTGGCCCCGTGCGAGTTTCTTACGCCGGTTATTCTCGCACGGCTATTTCCTGAACCAGTGGTACGTCAACATGTAGACATTCTGAAAACATTTGTTTCAAATTTACTCAGAAATAAATGACTTTTGTTTTTTATTAATATTTTTATCCATACATGTATCCCACTAGTTTCTTATGGGCACTTTAGTTTACTAGAAGTTAGCAGAGCCTCAGTATCGTTTACTATCCGGAAAAGTCCTACGTGGAATAGCAGAATGCCCCGACCTCTACAATAAAATATTCGGCTATTTGTCCCCGACATTTTTTTCAGGTACAGCTCTTGCCGACAACCTAAATATTTGCTCTGCCACCGCGCCGTTACATCGCAAGAGCAGAGCCCGCACTGCCATATGCCAAACCTGAGTGAGATGTTTTTCCTTATTGTAATTGGGTTCACCCGTTTTAAATATTCTAACTGAAAATAAAATAAATAAAAATTTGTCACAACCTCTTATTTCCTATGTAAACCGATATTTACCATGAAGTCAGATTTTTTCTTGCCGATTTACACATGATTAAGTTAAGTAGCGAGCTAACATACGCTATCGGAGAGTTTAGTTATTTTCGACGTTTAAACGGTAAAATCGAGTTAAGTTGTGAGTTGTTCATTAAATTGGCTTAAATAGAGCGCGATACTATTAATTGACGAGTTAAGTGCGAAGTGCTTCCCCTCTCTCGTCTCCCGCACCCCACAAACTTAACTCAACAGCCTGTAGATATCTGAGTGTAGAATAGTTAATATCATAATAATTAATTTGTCAGAAAAAAATTAAATGCAAAAGGAATTTAGTTTAGTAAAATATTAAATGTAATTAGTTTGTAGGCAGTAATTGAGCAATTTATGGAGACTATCTTGTCATTGAACTAGCAACTTATGATTACTCAACTGGCCTACGTTTGAACGTCACTTAATACTCACTACTTAATTTTAAAATATACTTTTATCTTATATATTTTTAAATAAAACGCTACGCACACTACGAAACACACACTGCTATATTTTGACATGACACGATAATCACACACAAAATATTCTATTGCTTATGGTTGAAGTCTGTATTTTTTAAACAAAATTTAATGGCCTGGTAACGAGACCTTTATGCCAAATTGAGAATAGATTACAGTCTTTTATAGCTCATTAAGTTTAGCTTAATATATTAAATATTTATAGACGAATTTCGACCGCAGGGCGACCACTGGTTTCTATATAAACCTGCGCCTAGAGGGTTTAATTTATTAACAGAATACAGCAAATTTATTTTTCACATTACGCCTAGACTACAATTAAAGCCAATGACCGTGCCAACATAATCAGTTTCGACTATAGGCTAACTTGTTCAATACGGAACAACAGAGGAAAAGTGAGCGCCAAAACATCCACAAAGCCAGAGTAGTCATATTAAACAGGCAGACGCGACACCTGATGGTAATTACTAGGATTTGCAACGGTCGTGTTGGAATCACGGAATTAAAATGGCGAAAGTGATTTTGTGGTTTTAAATGATAAATGTATACGTGTTTGTGATCATGCAACGATTATTAAATTGTTATCTTTAATTAATATAATATAACTGGCAGACGTCATTCTGCGCGTTTTATATTTGGTAATCTGTGTTTCGGCTTACTAGCTGTTTCCCGCGACTACGTCCGCGTGAAACTTTATGAGTTATCTCGTTTTTGCAACATTCTTTTGTTACTGCTCGGCTCCTGTTGGAAAAAATCCAGCTAGTTCCTGATATAAGTGCGTTCCAATAAACAAACTCTTTATCTTTATATAATTAGTACAGATCAGAAACGAAAACTTAAATTACTTATTTCATGTATGTATTTCAAAGACACTTTTTTCTGTGCGAAATGAGACGTTTGTACCATTAACTAAAGGCCGGAGGATCTAAAAAGGACAAAATAGAAATATCGAAAAGGAATAGCTCTGTAGCTCTACAGTGAGTTTGAATCAATAGCATTTTTCGATACTCCATAACGACTACGTATATTTTTAGTTCCACGAATGACCGCTAGAGGCGCTGGTTATTTTTGTCATACTAAAAATTTACGTAGTCACTATCGAGTATCGACAAATACTATTGCCTCAAACTCATGGTAACGCTACTGCGATTCATTTTGTACTATCAAAGAAATGAATACGGAACCAGTTAACGCGACGTCATTTGGTCAGAAAAGGCTGGGTTTGACATAACGCACTTAGATCCGCAATCTGGCGTGGTATTAACCTTCCTGACGCGTATTTGCACATTATAAAAAAACAAAAGGTTATTATAAAAATATTGTTTTGTAAAAGGACGATCGTCAAAAATGTATGGAGTTTGGTCCAGGGCCCTATTGGGCCTTGGACCAATAGGGCCTTGGTCCACTTGGCCACAACATGGCATAAAATTATGTCATTAGATAGGCACTTAAAATATATGTCTCTCATTAGACCACTTTGTCCGGTCCTCTTTTGTAGTTAAATGATTTGCTCTTACCAATATTATTATACTAGTTTTAATACGTATATCACTCGGGAACCATACATTTTTTCCGGGATAAAAAGTATCCCTTATGTTGCTCAGACCTAATTGCTATTAAACAAAAAAAGATTGATTAAAATCCGTCCAGTAGTTCCTGAGATTAGCGCGTACAAACAGATAAAAAGACAACTTTTTTTGACGATATGTGTTCTATTACTGTTCCTTTGCACCCCCACATTGAATATTTTCAAAAAATATTAAATGTACAGACAACCCAATTTTACTGTTTTATTATATGTATACATGTATATTACGAATCACAAGTACAGTGGCATAACTATACCGTATGAGACCTGTGACAAACTCGTTTTCGTTCCACTATGTCAATCCAATACAAAAAAACGTCAAGCGATTATTTTAAACAATAATCGCTTGCCACTTGTCTAGGGCTGATCGGGGGCCCCTTACGGGTGCCCGTGGCATTTTGCCGGCTTGCCATCTTGTAGTTACGCCACTGCACAAGTACCCATTCTGCCTGTTTAGTAGGGCAGCCCATTTCCTCGTTGCTGAACCTCTCTCTGCCTCCTGATTGTAAATATAAACAAGCTACTTCCTCAGGCACTTAAAATTATAACTGAAGCCTCAATCATAATCTTATCGACACTAATAATATTACAAATCGTCACTGCGCGTGCAAACCCGCGTGCGTCAACTCGTTAATACCGCGTATTCGGTTTTCGATGATTTCACAGGAGCAAAAAAGAACATAATATTTCGGGTATATTTTAATTTGGCTTCGATAGCACAACCGACGTTTCTAATTGGATAATTCAAATCAGGTGAGGTCTTATATCAGCCAATAGGCGTTTAGAGTCGACTGGCGCGATATTTGAATTTTGCGCGTTTTGCTGCTACGCGGTGTTTACAAACTGCTCTTACGCGGTTCCGTACGCACAGCGTCGAAATGCGAAAGTGCGTCTATCTGTTACCTCCTCACGCCCAAACCGCTGAGACGATTCTGCTGAAATTTGGTATGGAGATACTTTGAGTCCCGGGGGAGAGACATACTTCACATCCCGGAAAATGTACAGTTCCCACGCAATAAACGAATTTGCGAGCATCATCTATCTAGTCCTCCCAACTAAATCTTGTTGTATTTTTATATAATTTTTACTGCTGCATTACCGGCGTGGAAATTATTTCTTTTATGGATTCAAATGATAGTTGTGGTAGTTTTTAGTAGTGCAATAATATTCTTTATATAAAAAAACTCGTAATGAATGTCGGACAAAATATCGGGATCTGTCAACGCAAAAATTTCCAAGGCACTAAACGGATCGAGCTAAAATTGATCAGACCGAAATCTGACGAACTCTGTGGCGCAGTGGTTGAGCGCTTTGGTAGCTTATGCCGGGGGTCGTGGGTTCGGATCCCGCCGACGGAGCAAAAAGTTTTTCAATGTTCCTGTGTCATGGATGTGTATTAAATATGTGTCTTATATGATAAAAATCTTAAATATGTGTATAGTATAAAAGTATTAAACATATTTCCGTTGTCTGGTATCTGTAACGCTTTACGGAGAAATATAAATTGATATATTCCTCCAGTAATAATAGCCTATATGCCAGGGTATGGGCATTATATAATAGTATTTATTATAAGACTAAGCTCTTAAACATCTATTAAGGACCATCCATAAAGTACGTAACACCTAAAGGGGCGAGGGAAGGGGTTAGACGAAGTGACGAGTGGTCAAATAACTGTGAAATTAGTGTGACGTACTTTATGGATGGTCGCTTACATCCATCCATTCCATCCGTCTTTCGCGTTTATGCTAACCGAACACAATTATATAGGAAATAAAATTATGTTCGGTTTTCTAATTACATTTACAGAATCATTGAAATAAATCAGTCAGAAGAATTTTAATTAAATAAAATAATCTCTTTACCAGTTTAATGATTTTCACATTCCCGTCTGTATTTATAGGTGAGTAGAGCACTTGGGCATTTTGTCAATAGAGATATATACACCTGTCTTTATGAAATTTGGGTGCAAACGAGCAGATAAGTCACCTAAAGGAAAATGCCGTCGTCCACGGTCTCTTCTAACAGTAGAAGCGTTGCAAGTTTATTGCCGACCTTTTAGTGAAGGAACGTGGATGGGAGTAAGACCCGGTTTACATTTAATTAAGTACAGTAGCGAGTTAATATAACGGTCAGCTAGAAATGAAGTAGTAAGTATTAAATGAAGTTCAAACGTAGCGAGTTAAGTTGCTGGTTCGATGACAAGATAAGTCTCCATAAATTGCTCAATTACTGCCTACAAACTAATTAAATTTAATATTTTACTCAACTAAATACCTATTTTATTAAAATTTTTGAAAAATTAAATATTAGTCTTATGAACTGTACTAAACTTAAACGTCTACACTCTGGTGAGTTAAATTGGCGGGGTGCGAGAGACGCGAGAGGGGGGTGGCACTTCACACTTAACTCGCCGAAAAATAGGATCGCGTTCTATTTAAGTCAACTTGATTGACAATTTACAACTTGACTCGATTTTGCCATTCAAACGTCAAAAATAACTAAACTCGCTGATCGCGTAAATTAACTCGCAACTTAACTAAATTAAGTATAAATCGGCACTAAGGAACGAGGTGTAGGTAATTTTGCCTGCTAAATTAATACACTGGATGAAACAACGCGCTGTTTCGCTACGAGCCGGATCATTCGTGCCAAATCATGGATCTTTCACGACAATGAGCGTCCGTATTATGTATTCGAGATTCGAAAATGTCTCATTGGTACACGTAAGTATTTTTGAAGGAGAACAGCACATTTGTATGAAGTTTGGGACCACTCTTAAAGACATTAAGTTAATAACTGCGATCCATCATAATATGAATTCTCTTTGAACTTCTATTCCAGTCTAAAATTAGACAAATTGGTTAGGTTGTTCTCAAGTTTCAGCTAGATTAACAACGTTTAAATTCATTCATCATTATTTTATGCAGATAAAATCTATTACCCTTTTTTTCGAAAGGGTCTAAGCTACTGATCTGGTTAAGACCTGGGTAGTTTAATCGTGGCTATAACTTGTCTGGTGCTAGTTGGTTTGGAGACGATAAATGAGGGGGCCTGCCCCGCCTCCCCTTAACATCACATCTTCTATCCCAATTTTAACATGCTATATAATATTTTATACAATATTTAGTACTAGATGCTGGCTACATCTAGTACTAAATATTGTATAATGTGGTCAAAACTCGACCATAAATCTTTTAATCCACCGTGTAGGGGAGTTATAAAAAATTATGGCATAAAGGTTTCTTTACCAGGCCATTAAATTATAAAAAACATTACAGACTTCAACCATAAACTAAAGGGTATTTCGTGTATGATTATCGTGTCACGTGAAAACATTGTTGTGTGCGTATTGTAATTTACGTAGCGTTTTATTTTTTAGAAAAATGCAAAATTAAAGCATATTTTAAAATTATATTGGTATTCCACGCTTCTCCTCCGTATCAACTACAACTGGGAGAAATTTCATGCTTTTACATCTACGCGTTTTTCGTAAAAAGAGGTACAAAGTTTGCCGCTCACGTGATATTCTCATACTCTCACAAACGACTGAAATGATTTTGATGAAATTTTTTGTGTGTGTGTATGCCTACATACACATACCCAAAAGTGGTAAAGCAAGATGTCTTTCGGGTCCGCTAGTAGCTGCATAATAGCATCTTTACTAATAAAGGTTTACACTTCATATCTCAGTAGTTGTTGCCCGCGACTATGTCCGCGTGAAACTTTTATAAATTATTCCGTCTTTACAACATTTTTTGATTACTGCTTCTATTACTCGTAGCGTGATGTTATATAGCCTATGTAGCCTTGCTAGAAAAATAAAACTAACAAAAGTATTTCTTTCCATCCAGCCAGTAGTTCCTGAGATTGGCGCGTTCAAACAAATAAGTAAACAGGCTTTTCAGCTTTATATTATTATAGTATAGATTTTTTGGCTAATCCCTCAAGTGGTTACCGTCACCGAACTCGTTTCAGTCGACGCACGCACACACATATTGGCGTATCAGCACCGCGTTTTACTTTCAGCTCGCGTGCGCACCCGATACCATCTATTACGATTGGCGGATTATAACAAATTGTGTTTCGTGTTGTATGCTAATTACACCGATCTCCTTTATTTTCCCCGCCCTGGGGTATTCATATCTATTGATATTTCACTAGCGAATTGGTGCTGTATAGCTTTATATCAAACGTAAACAGTGGCTTTACCATGAGTTCGAATTTGATGATGACGTGAATTTTTTGTATTATTTTATTTCCAATTTATGGCAAGTTTAGTTCCGCAAGTGACCGCTAGAGGCGCTGTAAAATTTTGCCATACTAAAAATGTACGTAGTCGCTATCGAGTATCGACAAACACTTTTGCTCCAAACTCATGGTAAAGCCACGGGTCGTATTTTCGATGCATTTCGATTTGAGGCATGCAGACACTTTGAGTCTGAGAAAGGATTTGATTTAGAGCGTCCGTAGCTTAATGGCTAAGACCTTTGGTTTGCACTCGAGAGGGTGCTGGTTCGAACCCTGGTGGAGACGTGTACCAATGAGACATTTTTCGATCTCAAGTACATAATACGGATGCTCATTGACGTGGGATAGCCTAGCTTCGGTTCGAATGGGCCGGCTCGACCGGAACGATACCACGGCCTTAAAGAAAAGTGGCGTGATACGGCGTTGTGTCTTGTTTCGTTCAGTAAGTGAGCTTAAGGATGGCTTACATACCCTAATCCCATATCTCTATCAATCAATCAATCAATCAATCTTTTATTCACATAAGTTACAGAGACTCACTTGTTAGTAAAGGCCTCTATTCCCATTCCCTATACCCTCATAGAGGTCGGCAACGCACTTGCGACTCTTCGGATGTCACGAATGTCCATGGGCGACGACAGTTGCTTTCCATCAGGTAGCCCGTCTGCTCGCTTGCCCCCTAAATATCATAAAATCTATCCCTTATAAGGTTTCCGCGCTACTGACGAATGTCGGTGCAAAATACGTTTCTGATAATATAATCATTGAACGAATTCACCAAGGTCACCTATTGTCTAGTAAGTAAGATAATTAGTGTAAGTGTAAACTAAGTAACACTCTATTGTATTAGGTTTTAAGTTTTCAACCTGTAAAGATAGCAGTTGTAAATTTTGAATAAAATAAATAAAATTAAATATTATCTATATCTTAATATTTTGTTTATATTTCTTAGACCATTTTTTCCGGTCCTCCTTTATTTTATTGATATGTTTACCTTTTTCGGCAGTATTTTATTTGTCGGTCTCGGTATTGGACAGCCACCTTTATGATTTTGCGCGGCCTCCAAAGACATCAGCAACACTAGAAGACTTACACGTGCGTTTTAAAATGCTAATAACTTTAAACTAGATTATACTCGCTTTTCCAAAGAATTTTAACATAAAATGTGTCACAAAAGTAATGAGTTTTAAATTACTTCTACTTTCTTTTAGATTCTCGGAAAAAGTATTCGAATATAATATGATAAGATAAACGATATGCATAGGAGGATAATTGGGTCATAAAATAAAAACCGTCCAAGTGCGAGTTGGACACACGTTTGAAGGGGTTCCGTTGCAGTAAAAGTTTAGAGATACTTTGGATTCCGGAGAAGGACAAAGGATGCTTTTATTTAATTCGACGACTTCTGTGGCGTAGTGGTTGAGCCTCTTGGTAGCACTGGAGGTCGCGAGTTCAAATCCCGCTGTCGGAACAAAAAGTTTTTCAGAAGTTCCTGGGTCGTGGATGTTTATTAAATATGTGTATCTTATCGTCTATTATAACAATCTTTAATTTGTGTATAATATAAAAGTATTAAATTCATTTCCGTTGTCTGGCACCTGTAACACAAGTCCCTCGAATACCTAACACGGGGCCAGACTGACGTGGTGTGAAGCGTCCATAGATATTATTTTATTCCGGAAAAAAACAAAACACATTTCCTCGCGACAAACACATTTCGACGCAACATAGATTTAACTTAACGGTACATATGAAATCGAAATTATTAATTGCAATTACCTAAGGTAATAAATTATTTGATTGCAAATTATTAAGCACAATGGTACTTCCTTAGTCATTATTTCGAGAAACAGCTAAAATACATTTCTCATTCCGATCCGTACCCAAAGCTGCCATAACGATAAATGCAGTACTCGAAAAATGAACGGTTTCGAGAGAAATGCAGGAAAGATATCTTTACAAGTTTGAGGAAGATGAATGTATTTTATAACCCTTCAAGTATGTTAATAAATAAAATAGGAAAAGAATCTTTTTTTACGTAAATAAACCCTTTGGGAACCCGTTTCTTGAAAAAAGTGAAAATCTCAAAAATGTCGATTACTGCTTTAGTAGGGCAGAAAGGGTAAAACGGGACCCTAATAATAAAACTTCAATGTCAGTCTGTCTGTCCGTCTATCTGTCTCCAGGCTGTAATTCGAGAACTGTAATAGCTAGAAAATTAAATTTTTACAGATTTGGTTTCC
Source organism: Cyclargus thomasi (assembly GCA_026546445.1). Classification (NCBI taxonomy): domain Eukaryota; kingdom Metazoa; phylum Arthropoda; class Insecta; order Lepidoptera; family Lycaenidae; genus Cyclargus; species Cyclargus thomasi. The sequence continues at coordinate 13,719 of JAOTAV010057107.1, forward strand.
GCTATGACAATAAATACTAAAGACAAAATAAATTCAATAATTATAGAATAATTTTAAAAAAAGGGTATCTCATACAACGTGTTTTTTAGATTTTTTTGTTATGATCATAGATGCCGCTAGTGTTCGTCTGTATCGCGCTATCGCTTATATAACATGGTAGACGATTATAACTGTTCAACCTCAACAGCTACTGGTACGGAACCATTCGTCACCGATTCGTGCGCCAGTCTTACTCGAACTTGGCCGGTCTTATTATTCGTAGCGTGACGGACATTTTAATTTTGTAATATTATAATAATAAAATATATATTTTTTTGTGGTTAGTACAGATTATACATTAGCACAGATGACTCTTTCTAATTTCAATCGGGCAATATTTAAGCTCGTTTGCATGACTAAATCCATAAAACATATTATGCTAATAAAAACAAAAGTGAAGCTAATCTATGTCGGCTTATGTTGAACGAAAAGCGATACCGTACAAGACAGCACGCGATGCAGCGAAGCGATTATAGTCCAAGATCCCACGGACACTTTAAAAATTTTGAAATGATGTAATAATGATGATGAGATGAAGTGAAACCAAGCTAGCATATTTTTCTGAGTTGTGAGTCGCAGAATTTCGGTTGACAGATATTCTATTGCATTCGATTTCATAGAAACTTGATTCACTCGAACGTAATTTTGTCAGTTATGTTTAGTATGAACAATAATTTACGCGAGGTAATTCCGCTACTAAAGACTCACAAAAATACGCTCGTTCAACTTAACCTTAAACCAAATAATATTCTATTTAAATATGACATCTTTTGTTTTATTGAACATTAGTATATTTTATATGCGTTCATACCCGTACTAAATGTGTTAGATCACCCCATAAAACTTACATCCTCTCTGTATTATAATGTTCGTTAGTTTCACTGTGATATGAACCAAAAACTAACTATATTGTATTTGTAGAGAATACTTGTTTTATACCCACAACAGAACGGAAATGGTGTATGTGTATGAATTCAATTAGTTAAAGAAAAAATTAAATGTAACTTTTGTAATAAGTCTGTCGCCAGCGCCAAAATTATTTTTTTGTGCGGGAACCGTTTCTTCAAGATAAAAATCCCCATATTCTTCTTCGGGACTTAAAGTACCATACCCGGTAAAATCAGCTTACGACAGTCAGACACACTTTCGTTTTTATAATATTAGTAAAGAAGTGCTCGAGTGGGTACTCTAGCCGCACAACTGTAAACATTCGCGTTTTATAGCATGTTATAGCTCGCGGGCTCTCGCACTATAATCCCCTGACAACACGCTGTAATCCACAGACCATGTCAAGTTCACTGCATTGCACCAACTACGGCTCTTTGTCTATCGGTTCGCTAAATTGTAGGATTTGCTTGAAATAATGTTTGTACAAAATACTTAATAATATAGGGAATAAGCATGATTTTTTTATTTAAATAAATCTTTCGTTATTGAAAAACGATGTAGTTCCAAACAGTTTTTTTGATAAAATTTAAAACAACAAAGTTACAAGCCTTTAAAGTAGTCAGTTAGAAAGAGAGATCCGATATTAATTGTGACGTCAAATTCCA
>JAOTAV010057118.1:0-41048 GCA_026546445.1 Cyclargus thomasi
GAAACGGCTTGACCGATTTTGATGAAATTTTTTGTGCTTATCCGGTATCTATGAGAATCGGCCGACATCTATTTTTCATCCCACTAAATTATTTATATGACAAAACAACGTTTGCTGGGTCAGCTAGTTATGTATATATAAGTAAGAAGTATAGCACACACCTTATGGTCACAAAAAAATTTATGTAATGATTAAAATTTTCATGCATTGCTTATGATCTCGTCTTGTAGGCGAAAGTATTAAAATCGAGCATTAAATTTAATTGTTTTTAACATATTGTTCTATCACAATTACATACCTTAAACTGCAACAACGTTGAAAATGCAGCACAAATTAAATAAAACCGTTTAAAATCACAATAAATGTAAATTAAAGAAGTGGGTTGCTATTAGTCTAATTCAGCAGAAGTCCGCATTTGTTCCGCAATGCCCCATTAGCCCGGGCTGGATTTACAAAACATTGCCCGTAAACTCTCCGGGATAAACTTTATTAAGAAAAACGCATGTGCTTAGGATATTCGCGTTGTATGAAATGTGTAATAACGATGTTTATTAAATGTACGAAACGTGATTTATGTTAAGACTTATTCGAAGGCGAGTGAAATATTTAAGGATTTTGGTATTACGGGATTTCGTATGTAACTTTAACCGTATTACTTATGTATCCGAAAACCTCTGATCGTCAATCTTACAAATTATGTCGAAATTTGAAATTCTAATTATTTATTAACACATAATGATATACAATATTATGAATAATACAGCGCACATCACTTCGTCTAATCCCATGCTAAGTTGAACTTGTGTTATGGCAATTAGACAACGGATGCACACCTAACAATTTTACCTTAATATATATTACTAGTTGATTTCCGCAACTTCGTTGTGCTAAAATTTCTATATCACGGAAACCGTACATTTTCCCGGCATAAAAAGGATCCTATATATTGCCTGGACTATCAAGTCTATTGAGTTATATATAGCTATTAAGCTATTAAATAAAAAAAGATTTATTCGAATCCGTTCAGTAGTTCTGGATATTAGCGCATATAAACATACAAACAGACAACTTTTTTTGTCACATTGATTAGTTTGTAAAAATATTAATTGTACAGACAATTTAACTGTTTCACAAACAAACATACTACACTTTGCGTCGCGGGTACCTCATTGCGTAGGTGCAGCTCTGGTACATGAGTGCTGCGGTGGCTCCTTCCTCTCTACCAGCACGAAGCTCATTTCACCTTCTACTCTCGTCCTTCTCCAGTTGTGAACTTTCAGCCTTGCGGCTCTTCTTTACCCACGGCGGCGGCGCGGGGCAAGCAGCGACGCTGCATAATTCTTGCTGACCCACTCGATTTAGCTGTCGCGCAAAAAAGCGAGTCAACTTCTGCTTCACGACGCATATTTATTAAGTTTAACGGATGCTCGGATAGCCTACATAATTAATTATTACTTTTTAATTGTAACAATTCACTAGGTAACTCACTGATGGTGTTTTCCGAGGTATCGAATCGATCTCGCATCTCGTCCGGCGGTATCGTCAAACAACGTCAACGTTGACGTTGTCTGACGATACCGCCGGCAATTCCTGAAGCTGCTTAGCATCAGCTTTGCCTTGCAGATTTCCTGACTGGTGTTGTTTTATGTAGAGAGCGAGGGTTACCTGATGGAAAGCAACTGCCGTCACTCATGGATACTTACGACATCCGAAGAGTCACAAGTATGTTACCGGCCTTTATAAGTGAACAGGGATAGGGGATTAGGAAAGTTGAGTTACCGGTAAACTCGCTCACTGAACAAAACACAGCACAACGCCGTTTCACGCCAGTTGCAGATGTAGATGGACTTGCACAGATGGACGATCTTATTTTCGTCCATGGTGTTGACGATGTGTTGTACGAACGCCAGCAGCTCGTTGGCTACGAGCGCCATGGTGACGGTGCAGCGGCTGTGAGCCGTGCGACTCGCAGAATATTAAGGGGAATATAGGCGCCAACGGCCTTGATCATATATTCGGATTCGTTTCGAAAATCTCCCTCCTCCCCCCTCTCTAACGAAAAATAATTAATATGCAATTAATAAACACAAGAAACAAGAATTCTTCCTCAGGGATTTTAGTGGCACTTATATTGTATTGTATAAAAAAATCTTTCATCTTAACCTGTTAACTTAGTTGTTTATACAGTTGTCGACGATACATTTTTTTCTAATTTACTATAACTTTAGGGAAAGAGTCCTCGCTAGTAATGAAAGAATGAAGATCATTCTTTGACATATATTTTTTTGGTTAATGTGTTTAACGTTTTGACTTACTTATAAGAGGTTAAGCTAGCCCATGTATAAGCCTTAATTAGGTAAATCAATATTTACTTCTTGTGTGCTAAGCGGAGCTCGACCGATCGCTACCGCGGTGAAGACACTACTTCAAATTTATTTTTATATATCGTAATATAGAGTGCTATGGATCTCGTTTCTAAGCTTGGTAATTTGTAGCATACGCATACTGTGACAAGAAGTGACAGCAGTATCCTTAAGGTGGTATCAGATGATCCCCATGCACCTATGCTAAAAAACTTTGTGCGATAATAAACGAATACGAGAGTAGACCTCAAGGCTCCATCCGCTTATGGTTAAGATCAGATGGATGATATGAATTTAAATATAAATTTTATTAGTATTATATTCACTAAACCTAAATTCTAAGTTTGTAATACTAACCAATGAACCATAGTAGTCTGAAATAAATATTTTTGTATTGTTGTATTTGTATATTGTAGCACTCACAGCGGTGTGTGTGTCTCGTAGCGGTGTGCTACACAACATAAAATGATTTGCTTCGCATCTCCTAGCGTCGGCTACGCATCTCGTAGCGGCGTGCTACGCATTACATAGTAGGTGTTATGCATCTCATAGCATCTATGTATTCTATAAAATTCCTTTTTTAAATTCCACTTATCTTCCTATTTAGCTACATATCCTGATACAACCAAATCTTTTCTCTGTATTTGTCATATATATAATCAAAATGTTATATTTGAATAGAATTATAATCATATTATTATTTCGTATGCGGTGCAAAATTATTTTGCTCAAAACATGTGGAAATGGTTATTGACGTTTTGATCCCCTGATGGAAGGAGGATTGGTCTGTCATTAGGCTGCAGGTATTACGAATGGTTTGAGATAGGTGAGGCTCTGGCGCGGAATTTAAGCTGGGCGAAAAGCCTTTTAGTTTAATACGACTTCGATTGTATGTATATACATTCGAGGATATATATACTATTTTTGATTATTTCCTTGCTAGTGAGAATCAATTGAAAAAAAGTTATCATGCGACTTATCAATTTCTGATATAATCTTCTCATGATATTATATAAAACAACTTATTTCGTTAACTACTACTTTTGATCCTGAAATACCAATTTTATACATTTTATAAGTGTGTATATTTGTTTCTTCCTAACGCTTAAACTGCCAGATCTATTTAAAAAAACGGCATGATGCTAGCTTATATTCTGAATTCTTATTTACACATACTTTTTACACGGGTTATCGTGGGGCACATCTATACACATACAAACATAAATGTATAAATATAAACTCCACGATAATATAGATTTCTATTGATAATGATATAATGTTTTCGAAGTTTACAAAATATGAGTTTAACAATATTTATATTTGAAAAATTTAAAATAGGACAAAGTTGTGGGCAAAAGCTATATATGATAAAAGTAGCGGACTCGATGGATGGTTGTCGTACCGGTCTTGGTTTGTGAATCTAAGCCATGCTGATATGAGCAAAGGGATATCCCCTTATATACCTACAAAAAATTTCATCAAAATCGTCCAGTCCGCACACGAAGTCGCGGACAAAAGATATTAAAATAATAATTACTGTATTTTTAATGGGAAGAGGTATTTTAAAATACTGTACCACAAAAATAAGTTTTCCGTGTTTTAGCGCTCTTTTTTATTCTATAAAGCAAATAAGTTCTGCCCTACGTCGTACGCGGCAAAAAATGTTTTTTTTTATATTCCAGTTACATCTGCAATCAAAACGTTATACGAGTAACGCCGGCTTATGGGCTTGTGTTGGTTTTAATTAAGTCTCGATGTACAAATTCCAAAACAAATAATTGACTCGTCGAACAGTTTAGGAACTTTGCGATAAACAACATTTCGCAAAATTACGATCAAAGCTGTCCATCATTATTCTGAATAATTATTAAATATGGAGAAACAATTTACTGTTTAAACACTGAATTATAATGAAAAGTCATTTCATTTTAATTGTACAATTTAAATATTTAAGCCTTTGCTCTCTTCGGCTAGGTTTTTATTGTTTGGTTAAAAAAATATATTAAAATAAAAGCAAAACATTATTACATGTCTTGAGGGTTCTGCATTCACTAACAGCTTTTTATCTGTATATAATTGATTGTCCTGTAAAACAAGTTTACGAATATAGACTATGTTATTAATATGTATACAATATACATATAATAAAACTGTAGAAATTCTAAATGAATCTGACATATTTTTGTTTTAATATTTATAAATAATGAAGATTATTACATAATTGAGACGTCTGTACAGAACTGTGTATGCAATTACGCGACAGCCAATTAACATGAAAATACTCGCGAAGGGGAACTCTGATCTAAAGGAGGGAAAAATTGAAGATCTCCAAGACTCATTAAAGAGTCTTTACAGCCACTGAAATGGCCGCGAAATGTTTACTACTTTGTCTTTGCTTGTCCGGTTTTGTATACGGTTGTTAATTTAACGGTAGGCCATTTTAGATTAAAACATTAATGTGGACGCAATTCTTCAGTTTATTGTTATTACTTTTGTTTAATTTTATCTATGAAGTAAGATGATTGTTGTGTTTGTTGAGTACGTCAAGATTTAGGTAGGAATAAAAATACCTTTATTGTAAAATAATTGGTTAAAAGATTTGAGCTTTAAGGCCTGTTTCACCGCTTATGATAAAGTTTCTGATAGGCTATACACAACTTTTATGACAGATTTTTCACACAAAATATGTTAAAAAAGGTGGATAGACTACCCGACACTTATCAGTAAGCGATGAAACAGGCCCTTAAGATTTAAATACAAGACCGATATATTTAGGTTTCCACTCTCGATATGGCGAGCTCTATCGAGCCTGTAAACCCCGAAGGTGTCACGCAGTAAGTGTTATGTCACGTCGGACATCAGCCGACGACGTGACGTCACGCGCGTGATTTATGTCTGGGACCGAACGGAAAAAATACTGTCAATACCTCCGTCCGGGAATGTTCCCCACGAGGAGACAACGGTCAATTAACGAGGTATTGGTGGAACTTGACAGATGTAACATCACTAACAAAATATTTTAAGGCTGAAGAGTTTATTTTTTTGTAAACCCGTAAATCTTAGGCAGTGTATGACCGGTCATGTTTAGATCACCCACGGGGGTAAATATTATAAAGTTTTTATATAAGTTTGTTCTAAGCTTTAATTATTAAATACATACGACAGATTAACGATGTCTTAATATAGTCACACTACGACATTGCATTCTCCTAAATGTTTGAGCCGTAAATTTTCTTAATTATTACGATACTGAATAATAAGGAACTTAATACTGGTGACGACTGACAAAGATGTAGAATAAAATAAGTGTTAAGTATTCTCAAGAACATTACTTGTTAGTAAATAAATAAAACTACCAGGGCTCTTGTAAATAAATGTAAACACATTAATCTGAGTTTTTTGAAACATTCGACGGATATTCACAATTTTAACAATTACGTTCGCATCCGAAGCACCTTAAATGTCAATTAAAAAGTCGAACAAATTGTTATGAAAAAATCTTTTAGCGATTTTCAATTGTTTTAAAAATAATCCAATTTTGCACGTTCCGCTAGTTACATACGAGGCCGGTTCACTATTAACATTCAGAAGGAAGGGGGACTAATGCTCTCAACTGTGTAGAAAATTTTATTACAATCAATGAATCTGCTGGGAATTCATTATAAGACTCTTCATCGTATATATAGTTACCGTCATTACGTTATGATGTTTGTAGTTTTCCGTAAAAAAACACTAAGACCGCTACAATTATGAAACATTTTTTCGACACTATACGGTATGTAACAACAGTTAGTGATAATACTCTAGGGAGTGTAATGTGTATGTGTCCCTTTTGTAGACGTTGAAATAATAGTAGGATTACTATTATACTGTATATTATTACGTATAATTTATATTTTTAATAACTTACCATGTCTTTTATATTTTATTCCTTTGAAATTGGCCACATTTTCTGTACTACATTGTAACTTTCATATACATTTATAACAAAATACTTATTTGTGTGGTTCAATTAAAACTTTTAATTGACATAGATAGAAATTTTTATTGACAACTTAAATTTTTAAATATTATATTATATTATAAAAATTGATGTTACCAACAATATAATACTGACCTTAAAGTTTTTTGCAACAGAAATAATATGAAGTATTTCTTTAAAAAAAGAACCATTATGAAAAACAGGATTACTTGGTAATTTTTAAGAGAAATTTTCTTTATTTTCCTCCTCGATCTTGTAAATGAACGTTTCGAGAGAAATTTGTAAAATTACGTGTTTTATATCAACTTCAAATTATGTTTTCTCATAAAAAGGAACAATAACAAACAAAGAAATTAGGTATGAAGTATCCATTGTCTTCTTGAGCAAAACTTTTTAAGTCCTATACTTTGTATTCATATTATATTCGATGCTAGCTGACAACCAAACCTTAACAATCCCATTACGTATTACGATAATTATCGTAACATCACATATAACAGCTCGTACGTTGTGAATGCAAATGTGAGCATTGAGGTATTACATAATCGTTTTACGTTAGAGTACCAAGGGTTTAAGCCTTCTCAAACCGTAGGATAATCAATTGAAAGCGTGGCTTTCCAGTTTTTTTTGTTTATCAGATTTGGTAATCTATGCATTTGTTAAATATTTTAACAAATGCATTGCGAAAATAATTTTTTTTAATAATATTATAGTAAAAATTTTATTATCGCAATGCATTTGTCTAAATATTTTTTGAACCGGAAAGTGTAAGATATAGAGAGCTAACCTTCAGTGGATAATATAATTTCTACCTACGCTATTCACCAAAGTACCAAAGTCTAAATTGGCTGCTACAATAATCATAATGGGACGATAAATTATTGTTGGGTCAGGTCGCACTCGAGTATGAACGTAACGCAAAATATTTACGAAAGGCAATAAAATTTCCATCGAAACGTCGATTGATCAGCCGAAATGACGGGAATACATGAGGCGCGACACGAAAAATGGACACAAAAATCGGTCGTTGAGCATAAAATTAAAACGCGGATCAGTGCGGCGTGCGGCGCGGCTTGCGGACGTCGCAACACGCTAAATACCTGTCGTTTGTCACGCGCCATCTGCCGCCGACGCGCCGAGACTGCCGGTTTTAATTTATTAACCAATTTGCCGCGCGTTCCGAACCGCGTTCCAGTATTTTGTTTCTTGACTTAATAAATTCAACGCCATAATCCGTGAAAGAGTATTTTCGGAGCGGTGTAGACGAGACCGGTGTTTAATATAATTATATTAAAACCATTTTTCTTTTAAATCGGCGCTATTAAACTTAGCGCAAATTGTGTAACAAACAAGGATATTAATCGCCGAGCAAGACAAATTAGCAATTTCATTTCGCCAAAATGTGGGCCAGGATTTTTTATGTAGCCTTATATTAATATTTCGACGTAAATAAGCAGTCTGGAGGGGCGTGACGATATCGCCCTATCTCTAGCTTCTGTTCTACAAATTACTGGTATCATAGATTTATCTAACAACCAAAAGTTGAATTATTGCTTCGATATTTTCCCTTGTTACGAGAAAAATAAGAAAATATAATACTTTTGTAGTAAAATCCTTTGTTTGTTTGCTTTACACACTAAATTTACTATTTCAGTAACCGAAAGTCACTGTTTGACGGTTCGAATAAGAACAGAAGTTTACACTAGAAACATTTAATAGTTTGAACGCAAGGAATATGGGTGCTATATCCACACAATGGTTTGTAAAGTTGTCAACATTTTATATCCGTCTGACACGGAATTTTCCAGGGAAAACCCCGGGCAAACACAATTTTGCCAAATATTTAAGCAAATAAAGTAAAAGATATATATATACAATGCAATATACTGAACTTAAGCTACAACTCTTATATTAATAGCTTTTATGCTAAGAAATGCAGAAAAGAGCCTTGTTATTCATCTTTTTTTTACTGTACTCTGAGAGAAATGGATTCATACAGGCAGATGATACGGGAACTCACGTGATACGGTTGAGTGACCTAACCTGATATAATGACGTAGGATCAAGCTATTTTATGTGCCAATGAATAAATTTTTGATGTTATATTTTCAGTGCAACATACGAGATCCTGTGTAAAAAAAGCTGCAGCTTCTATATAATTATACTTCTATCATTTAATGCTTAAGCCATTGGTAGTGCTTAAATTTTGTAATTTTTATAGATTTCAACGTAACCTTTTCGAATTTTTACCTCACTTTTAAATCTCTTCCGGTTAACATTTCAGGTAAAACTACAACGACTAATATTTTAAATAGAGAAAAAAATAAATATAGAAATTCATTACCTTGTCTCGTCTAGTACATTTTAAATTAAAAAGAACAAGTTTTGTGACGACATTAAACGAGATTTGTGTCAAGGCTGGGAGGCTGTAACTGACGGATACGCTCCTGTAATGCGTCACGCTCTTAAGAGATTACAACTGTTTTACGATTCCCTATTAGAATGGAGAACTCTGCCTTTATAGATCCGACGAATTACACTATGAATACTTAGTGCTTCTATTATGATTTATCTACTATCTTAAATATACACTTTTTAAGTTTTTTTTATTATTTTTTTAGTATCCCGTACCCTAAGGGTAAAAACCGGACCGTATTACTAAGACTTCGACGTCTGTCTGTCTCCAGGCAGTGTCTCAAGAAAAATTTTACGCATGAACTGTCAGAGTATGACATAAATTAGTTCCTTGCGAACTTACCATCTAGTTTTAAACATTATCATCTGATGCATGCACAGTCCAATTAAGTGCTCACTTACTGCCCCTGTGCTGTACCGTAAAAATAACTATTGCAGTAAATTCAATACCAACAAGTTTCAATACCTGCTGATTACTATTTTTCCGGCAAAATCAATTTATCAAACGAAAAATTGCTGATTCTCAGACCTACATGAAAAGCAAACTTTTGCCGTGGGAGAAACATTCTGCGACATGAATGGGCCGGCTCGATCGAAGAGATACCACGGCCTCACAGAAAACTGGCGTGAAACGGGGTTCTGCCGTGTTTCGTAAAGTGAGTTAGTTTAGCGGTGGCCCAACTTCCCTAATCTCCCTATCCCTATTCTCATTTCCTATTCCCTCATAAACGTCAGCAACGCACTTGCGGCTCTTCGGATGTAACAGGTGTCCATGGGCGACGGCAGTTGCTTTCCACCACGTAACCTGTCTGCTCGCTTGCCCCCTAAATATAATTAAAAAAAAACAATTAGTCCTATTTGAAAGAGTTTAGCGAGTAACACCTCAGAATGGGAATTAAACATAGCTGCAATAACTATATTTAGATAATACAATGAAAAAACATTTTTAAAAATCAAGAAAATCGTCTCTCAGATTACATAAAAAGTAACTTGCTACTTAACCAAATTATGCAAGCCACAATAGGCTGACCGACAAAGGAATACAAATTGTAAAAACTAAACAATGGCCCCGCGTTACTAAGGGTGAGTTTCCTCTGGCAGCGCGTGGAAAATTAACAGTTAGCGTAACCATAAAGCGACCGACGCGACTTTGTAGCCATTGAGTGCTTTTAGCTATTACGTTAACTCGTCCATTAACCGCATTCGAAATCGTCTTTTGTTGACTCTCATCGAATTGGCCGAGAGGTCGCGGTACGAATATACACAATACATTCAAGCGTCATTAAATTTCTAGTTCGGGATATGAGGAAAATGTTCAAATAAACAACGCTTAAGGAGCCACTGAAAAATATAATAGACTATTAGCATTGACTTGTTATGTCGAAGAGTTGGACGTTTTTCAATTGTATTGTTATTTATTTACCTAATTATGTTAAACCAATGTCAGCTATGTATATTTACTAACGGTACAGTACTACTAACGGTATAGAAAAAGAAATAAGTGAAAGAAGCGGATAACTAACATTTTACAACTATCGACTAAATACTAAAAATTTTGTACATTTTTGTAATTTAGCGATTTCAACATTAAACTTGTTTAGCTGGCTATACATCAAATCCACATTATTTTAATTTCAAATCATTTTTTCGGTCCTAAAGTGTCTATTTACGCAAAAATCCGTCAGTTTTTAAATATTAGTTGCCCGCTTTTTCCACTTATGGCTTCAATTCAAATCGTTGAGTTTAATTTTAGGTGATTGACGGTTTCTACCATTGAGACATTTTAAGATCTCAAGTTTATAACAAACTAGCTGTTAACTACGTTCGCATAAAATTTCGCTTTATTAATTATACCGTTTTTACCATATTATATTTGATCACTCTCCTCGGCTCCCATTGGTTATAGCGTGATGTTATATAGCCTTCCTCAATAAATGGAGTAACCGACACAAAAATAATTTTTCAATTCCGGCCAGTTCCTAAGTTTGCGTTCAAACAAACAAATTATTTTTATCAAATTAATGCTCGTCCTGTGATCATTGCAGAAGATTGGTCTGAGTTCACTCTTATAGTCCAGTCTGGCTATACTGTGAGGCCGTATGCTCTTAGGTAACCGTGTAGACACTTGTAATAAACTATTTATATAGCCTGTTATGGATAATCTATATGGGAGAACTACTAAAATCCTATAATTATAATCCATATTATAATTTTATGAAAGTGACAACTGATGTAAAACCCAAAAATTCAATTCAACAGTGATGATTGAATAAAATGTAGCGTTACAATCCCCGATTAAATTATAATTAATTAATATTAACGCTATAATTCGCAACGAACATTGTACGTAGACGCACGTGCTTTCATTATTTTAATAAACTCTGATTAACATTCATCGGTGGATAAAATTTATCGATCAATGGTCCTTTGAATCCATTATTTTAACGAATACTCGGTAACTTTTTAAATTTTCATTCATTATCTTGCATCCGATACACAAAATTTAGGTACATAACAGATAACAACAGATAACAAATTATTTCAATGATCTGGTAAATAGTTTTTGTAATAATAAATTTACTCTCTTTTTACCTGACTGCGTCAGAAGGAGGGTAATTTTTTTCGATAGTTTGTATGTATAATTGTGTGTCAGTTTAAACTGCATACTGGTTTTTAACGTATGAGGTATCGTTAGATTTGTCTTGATAGCGCAAGTGACACTAAGAAATTAAAAAAACATAATGTCGGATTTTGATATAATTTTGTAGTGTGTGTGTGTGTGTGTATGTATTTGTGTGTGTTGTAGTGGGCAAAGCGTTTTATATCTTTAAAATATGCAAAACTAAAGCATAATTTAAAATAATATTAGCATTCCACGCTCCTCCTCTATATCAACTACAATTGGGAGAAATTTCATGCTCTTATATCAACTCGTCTTTCTTAAAAGGGGTTCATAGTTTTCCGCTCGCGTATTAATATTATATAGATGCTATATATACAGCAAGGACTTTTTAATTTTTAAAATGTAGTTTTTACTTATGCTTAACAGCGTAACTTTTTATAACGTTTTTTTAATATGAAGATCCAAACTAAAATAAAATCGACTAAAAACAACTAGCTTTCACCCACAACTACGTCCGCGTTAAACTTAATAATTTATCCTATTTTTACAACATTTTTCGATTACTGCTCGACTCTTATTGGTCGTAGCGTGATGTTTTATGGCCTATAGCCTTTCTCAATATATGAACTGACCAGCACAAGAATATTTTTTTAATTTCGACCAGTTGTTCTTGAGATAAGCGCGTTCAAACAAACAAACTCTTCAGCTTTATATTATTAGTATGAATAAGATTTTCTGTAACGTTCATCCCGGGCAAACTGTAAAGACAACTTTTTCCACAACTGCAACGAACATAATTTAAGTAGGAAAACGAACTCGCCTCGGGCTTGCGAATTCTCGACCAACTAATGAACGAAGATATTAACTTAAACACAATTTAAACATACTCAGTAGGTTCACTACATACTGGAATGCTCAAAAGTAGTTTACGTGAAGCCAACACTAACGGCTAACGCTGGCTAGCCTTGGGTAAACAATTTAATAATAAAATAAATACACCAAAATCATATTGGCCGCCAGCACTAGCCGCATATAAACTATAATGCATAACTTGAGGTATTTCAATAAATATGTATCACGTCGCTCACTTGTAATAATGTATGTTTTGTGTACAGCTAGCCTGATTTCTAACACATAGCTAAGTTGTTCTACTGTATATTATTGTATAATGTTAAACATTACTTAATAATTATAAGCCTGTTAAAAAGGGAGGTCACTTATATTTTATTGTTGACGTTGTTTATTTTATTAATACCCACGAGACATATACATAATCTATTTTTACAACAAAACTACTCCACCTTAAAATTTGAATAACATATTTTAAAAAAAGAAACGATTAGGGGTGGTTATTCTAAAATTTAAGGTACAAATTTTATGAGTCGTAAAACATTAAAATAATTAATTAACCTAATTTTAAACACGTCATCAAAATCTCCTAGATTATAATCTTCTAACTCAAATTACACATAACTTTTTAAAAAATTACACATACACAAATTTAGATGAATCAGTATATTTCAAAAAATTACTTAGTTTAACTAGTTTCGCCTTATACTTTTCAGTTCATTTTAATATCATGTAATATTAAGTTTACTTTATTTTTCATGTGGAAAGATGCGCACTCGCCAAATGTTTGTTGGGAAACATTAAATATACCTTTGGTAGCTGTTCAGAGTTTCATTCGCGATGTCAAAAATACGGTATAAGATTATAAACTAAGTATATCTTTTTAGACACTAGTTAATGAGAATTTTGTGCAGTCACTACACTGATTTCATGAAATTCGAAATCATTATTTTTACTAAAAGTGTTTGGCTCTACTTCATTATATTCGAAGTGTAGAGCAAAAAAGAGCACTGGTAGGTAGATTTTACCTTTTTAACTCCTCCTCATCAGCAACAGCTCTCATCGCTTAATAGTTTCGTAGATTCTTAAAACAGTTTTAATCTATACCTAATATGGTGCTGTATCACTAAACTCTTCGTCATAAAGTAACACTCACTGTACGGCTCTATGTTTCTTTACAAAACGGTTCCCTTATTACTTAGCGAAGTGTACATTTTAATCGTCTTGCTATGTTTGTCCGTACACTTGAAATGTAAAGGTAATATCAACAAACAATAGTTGGCACGAGTCAGGGGCGTCGCTAGCCCTAAGGCGACGTGACGTGACAGCGACAGGGCGCACGGGGCGCACGAGGTAACAAGATAAGCGGCGGGCCTCACGCGACCGTCCGACGTAATCTTCTAAGACTGCCACTTACACCGCTTATTGGCTTACAAAATTGCGTAGGAATAACCTTTTTTTATTATTTAAATGATTCTTATTATTTCCGATGTCCAATAGTCTAAAGTACATACTAACATAGTTAGGCCCAAGTTGGGCCACGTTACGTCAAATTTATCCGACAGATGGAATTAACATGTTTGACTCTGTATAAACTTCTTTTATCGTTCATGCAATGGGCAGCTACATAAATTATTGTGCAATGATTATTATGTCCGTCTAAAAATCATGAAATTTGTGTGACGTACTTTATGGTCCCCAATAGCTAGGGCGGTTCTCGTCTGATAACCCAAGTTAAGCAACGTCGGGCAAGATTAGTAATTGGATGGGTGACCGCTTGGGAATACCGCGTGATATTGGACATTTGATTTTCAATTAATTTTTATGGTTTTTTAGGGTTCCGTACCCAAACGGGATTCTATTACATATATGTACTAAGATTTTGATGTAACTGAAGAACGTTAAAAATTAAAACGACTTAACAAAACATACATTTTTTTAAAACTATTTAAAATAACAAGGACTAAATTGAAGCTTCTAAATATACTGGATACTTATCTTTACTATTAATTATAATATAATTTATAATTATAGTTATGGTTATTAATATAGCAATGGCATATAATGGTATGTGTTTATCCGATATTTGTATGCGACATGGAGTGTCAATAAATGTATCGTACTAGAATTTATAATCTAGTCTACCCGCTGTGCTCATTATGGCAGGCAGAAATAGAAGTCGATAGCGCGATCTGAAAATCAGAGTGCCGAGTGCAAGTTTCTTTGTCATTCGACAGTGAACGCGTTTCGCGTTTACTAGGATTTTATAAGGGCTTTGTACATGTGACCGTGAGCGTAGGTGGCGCTGTACAACGAAACATTTTTGCTGTCGTCATTTTGGCTGCATTTCTGTCGTCAGGTTTCGAGCCCGCCTATATATATAGCCTAAAATGTAAGCTATCTGCACTATCTAAACCAAAGTAACAAAGGTAAAAATGCGACGAAACATACCAAAAAAATGAAGGTTGCCTGCCTCTCCCCTTCGCTTCGCTTTGAGCTTATCTTGGCGGTGGCACTCCCGTGCCACCAGATAACGGAACTCACTGCACCGGAACCGTTTGGAACTGAAAGTCAAACAGTCTTCACAGGTTATTACCGCTCCGACGTAAAGTTAAACAATTCTAATTATTACTTACAAAAGAGAAACTCTATTCTTGCTAAAACATTACAAAAATTAGAACCCACTATTTAATTGTTTTTTTTAATAACCTGCATATAGAGCATCCGTGGCCTAATGGTTAAGACTTTTGGTTCGCACTCAAGATGGTGTGGGTTCGCACCCCGGCGGAGCAAAGAGATATTTTCCGATCTCAAGTATATAATACAGATGCTCATTGCCTTGGGAGAGCCAGGCCCGGCACAAATGGGCCGACTCGACCGGAATGATACCACGGCCTCTCAGAAAACTGCTGTGAAATGGCGTGCTGTGCTGTGTTTCGTTCAGTGAGTGAGTTGACTAGTGGCCCAATTTCCCAAATCCCCCTATCCGTATTCACATTCCCTATTCCCTCATACAGGCCGGCAACTCACTTGCGACTCTTCGTATGTCGCGAGTGTTCATAGGCGACGGCATTTTGCCCCTAAATGTATAAAAAAAGCTTTAACCCAGCACACAATGGACACAAGAGTCCATTTTTATGTAACTAAACATTGCCAGACTTTGGGACATTAAGGACCTGTTTCATCGCTTACTGATAAAGTTCCTGTTAGGCTATCCACAATTTTTTGACGGATTCTCCATACAAAATCTATAAATAAATTGTGAATAGACTGTCTGTGGGCGGTGGAACAGACTTTTAAGGTTCTATATGAATATTATATTAAAAAATACAGTTTTTTAATAATAATAATAACACTGCAATAATGATCAAACGTAAATTTATAGCTAGACTAGCTGACACGGCAAACGTTGTTTTGCCATATAAATAATTAAGGGGGATGAAAAATAGATATTGGCCGATTCTCATAGATCGGTATCTATCAGCGGATAAGCACAAAAATTAATCAAAATCGGTCAAGCCGTTTCGCAGGAGCATGGCGACGAAAACTGTTACACGAGAATTTTATATATTAGATACAACAATTATTTAAATTCGGTCCCAAAATGCCTAAAATGTGTAAAACATATCTATACAATTTCGTATATCAATGTAGACCCAAAATAATAGGATATAATGATTTTCTTATAATTATATCCAATAGGATATAATTAATAAATAAATAGGATTTAATTATGGGATATAAGAATAGCGTTTACCAAAAATAGGAATTTGCATCATTGCTCCAAATGTGCTGCACTGAACTCTCGAATCGCCAATATTACATCTTTACATCTACACCGATAAATAAAATTGGAGTGTCTGTTTGTAATAGTAAAATACACTACAAAGCTAATTTTAAACTAAATTGTTATTATTAAATTTTGAAAAACGAATTGCTTAATCATATTGTATATAATATACAATATAATTAAGCAATTCGTTTTTCAAAATTTATATATATCCTTACGTAGGTAGATCGTTTTTGTCAAAAAGATACGTCTTTACTATTTTCCGTGTAGTCATGTTGTGAGTGACATTAGTCTAAATGACTAAGAATTTAATTCGAAGCAGCCAAAACCCTTTAGGAATTCATGAAGATAAATTTCTTCATTTCCTTTTATATTATGAGTAATATCAATATAATTATATAGAAGGGATTTAAGATAAGCGAGCCGAATGTTTTTAAATTTATGATCGTAAAGTAATAGCCTCTTTGAGCTCCGCGAAGCCCAAGGATTCAAATTATAAAATGTCGCCCGGCTACAGGAGTAAGGGTAAGATTTGAGGACTTTACGAGATAAGTACGGGGCTGAAGGGACCGCCACCTTAACGGTATGTTTATAATATAACTTTGAAAATGGACACCGAATCTTTGTTTCTAAGACTTGAGGATTGAGGTTTATTGCAAGTACATATCGAATAGAAAATAGGCTTTTACTATCGAATGAACATTATTTTATAGGAAACGCTCATGTCTTCGTGAATAAATTAAGATATTTAAAGAATGATGAAGAGAAATATGATATTTTCAAAATTAAACATTTGAGAGACGGTTATTGTTTTCATATTAATTTGCACCGTAGGGAAAATTTCAACAGAGCCAGTAAAACCGACCTACGTCATTTGGTCGGAATATGTCAATTCCATGTTAGTCGTGATCAGTTGTCGGCTAAATTTGAAGTAACCAGACCACATTACTTAGATCCATCTGTATCTGTTTCCATTTCACCGATTGAACATTAAATTTGAATTATATTACAAACTTGACGATGCCCGCAACTCCGTTACGCCAAATTCGTTTATCGCGTGGGAACCGTAAATTTTTCCGTGAAAAAAAGTATCCTATGTCCTTGCCCAGGAGTCAAAGTATCTCCATACTTATGATAAAACAGTAAAATTGGAGTATCTATACATTTAATATTTTTACAAAATAGTTAATATGGGGGTGCTAAGGAACATTAATAGAACACATATCGACAAAAAAAGTTGTGTGTTTGTTTATTTGTACGCGTTAATCTCAGGAAGTACTGGACGGATTTGAATAGAATAGAACAGAATAGAACAGAACAGAATAGAACAGAACAGAACGGAACGAAACGAAACGGAACAGAACAGAACAGAACAATATTATTAATTATATATTTTTTTACTAAATGTCATAACAAAACACGATAGGAATTAGAATTTGTATTAATAATCTAAATTCGTAAATATTATAATGTCAAGGAATTCAATGAAGTCAATAGAGTAACATGCGAAAGTCAAAATAAAATTTGTTACATCATGTTTTCTCTGACGTATGAGACATGTACTCATTTAAACAATAAAAAATGTGTTTTAGTAGCCATTTAGTTATCTCCCTTTTAAAGGCAATCAGAGGTAGTTCCTTAAATCAATTGGGTAGTTTATTGTATATTTTTATAGCGTTTACATAAACATTACGTTTGAAAATGACAATTTTTATTGTGGTAGAAAAAGTTTAAATTTATTCCGTGGAGTTGCAGTTCTGTGAATTATATTACTACTTAGTGGGAAAAAATCCGGGTTTCGTTTCACGAAAACAGAAATGTCTCTAATATACGTATATATTATATTATATTCCGCTTTCCAGTCACAATGTACCATTAAACCTAAGAATTTTATTCAGTCGACTTCTTCAATTTTAATATTATTGTAGCGAATGTTAAGATTAACAGTTTTTTGTCTAGGATTTTTAAATTGCATTATTTTAGTTTTACTCAAGTTAATTTTTAAATTATTATCTTGTAGTCATTTAAGAATTTTGTCAATGAATATTTTCTGGTCATTATATTCAATTATAAGAGATGTATCATCTACGAATAGTATAGTTTTATACATTGTGACATTTGGAAGGTCGTTAATGTATAACAAAAACAGGAAAGGCCCTAATATGCTTCCTTGAGGAACTCCGTATTTATTAATTTTAAATAGAGACCGATAATTTATTTTAAAACCTTTAATAATCTTAGAAATCTCAACATATTGAGTCCGACCACTGACATAGCTTTTGATCCACTCGTAAGCTTTGCCACGTATTCCGAATTTATTTAATTTATGAAGCGGTAGTTTGTGGTCAACAAAGACAAACGTCTTGGTCATGTTTAAAAAGATTGCTGCTACTGGTAAGTTCCGGTTAATTGATTCCGTAACATATTTTATAAGATCGAAACATGCTGGGGTTGTGTTACTGTTTTTTTTTGTATTCAAATTGTTCTGATTTTAGTTGAATAAATCTTTTTTGTTTAATAGCTATTACAACATAGAGGATACTTTTTATCCCGGGCATGATATACAAATTTTTGCGCAACGAAGTTGCGGGCACCAACTAGTTTATAATATTAGTATGGATGTGCCGGCAATACAAAAAATAACTAATAAGTACTCGTACTCGTGTGCTCGTTCTAAGCGGCACAGTTTTTTGTTTCTTGCGTACAAACCAAACAGTGTGAAATCACGTGCCGCGCTCGGAGCACAGTTTTTAACACAGTTTACCGACAATAGATACGCAAAGGGAGATATCGGCTTCCTCCGATACGAGCGATTGAAATATTGTGAATTCATTTTATTCTATTGAAATATTTGCCGAGATTGTTTTGTGGAATACCGATGTTTGCGATATCTATAGAATTTGGTTCAGACGTACGTTATGTCATGTACCAACGCCAAGTACCTAATGAGTCAAGTATAAAAGTTAGGCCTAATAACATTTTATGTTATAGATTGATTGATGTGCCATGTCAATAAAGTATATTTTCGTTTCATTTTCATTTCAAAAAGAAGAAAATGTCTAGTGCATGCTACCGGTGAAATAAAAACATAAAACTCAGAATTAAAAACTAAAGTGTATTTAATATTCCATTCCTTAAAAAAACAACACTGAAAGCCACTAAAAGCGTACCTAGATATAAAAGTAAATTTTTTATAAACAGGTAGTTAGTATATAGTATGTTAATTAAAACATAGCAGGTTTTAGGCATCTGGAGCGCGCCAGAATTAATCCCATTTATAATAGACTCGCTCATTACGTCTGACATGCATCGTTACAACCCCACAGGTGTGACCACTGCATTATGACAACTACCGCAAAAGTTTTAATATTGTAATGAAAAAAATCGTGTTAAGGTTGACTTTATAATGGAGCTTATACTATTTTTATTCGTACCATATACTTAACGCCCTGGTCTAGTGGTACAGATCTCTGCTCTTGACTCAGAGGTCGCAGGTTCGATTCCCGCGTTGGAAACATGTTATTTCCAAGTTTGGTTAGGAAAATACAGGCTGATCACCTCAATGTCTGACAAGTCAGATGATCCATACGTTGGATTGGCATGTAAAAGTCGGTCCTGTGCCTGATCTCTCGCCTGTCATTTCGGTCATCCGTACACTGGGTTAGGAGAGTAAAGGAAGAGAGAGTGCTCCTGTGTACAGCGCACACACTTGGGCACTAAATGGAATAAATCTCGTTCTCGGTTGACGGTGTTGGGGGACAAATGGCGCTACTTGCCGATTGGACGATATCGATAAACATTGAAATTATTTCGTAGCTAGTGCCTATATTTAATCGGAATAAAAAGTATCCTAGTTGAAAGTCAGTCAGTATATATATTAAAGTCAGACAATATAGAGATATGTGTATTCCGTATACCAAATTTTATCATATAATTTGCGCTTAAAAAAGATGATCTCCGTTAAACTTGGCGTAGAAAATCATAACCTCACCGTCCAAATTCCGGTTACGTAAGCCCACAATCTTAATCTTTCCCAACTTGGCAAAAGCTTATAAAACATAAATATTTGATTCCACCTTTACGCTGGCGGCCATGAAAGCGTTATCGTTTGATATTATTAAACGTTATAGTTAGCCGGCGAGATGATCCAGCCATATCGTTAAATTTATCTCGGCTACAACGCTTATAGCGGCAAATTTGACAGGGCGGAGAGCGCATGCGCGGTAAGCGACTCGCCCGAACCCGTCACTGTGTCCTCGCGCGGAGAGCGCGCGCCGTGTCGCCTTGTGATCACCTGTGAAGTTCTGTGAAGTGCTTGCGTAAACTGGAATTGTTATTTGCCTAAGTAAGTTCCTATACTAATAGTACTGAGACAAAAAATAAGATTTTTAGCTACTAGAATGTTCGATTTTAGCTTAAAAAATAATTTATTATCGATGTTGGAGAAGTTACTGATGGTTAACTTTTTGACCGAAAATAGTTTATGTTTTTAAAAAATCAACGTTATAATATTAAAAAGTAAAATTATAATCTTGAAATTAGGTACTTATGAGAAACAAGGTCGAAGTAACAAATTAGTGTCGACAAGCTGTTTTTACGATAATTAAGTAAAGATTAGGTTAATAATTTATTAACACGTGAGTATTTACCGTTGATAGCTAGCATTATAATAAAGCATGAAAATTGCAGGTTTAGTCGAAATAATTCGGCTATTTGATGACGGTTTTGATAATGTTCTAGAAAATAATTACGTTTTCTGCAAGTGTCCTGTTAAGTAATATCTTTTTAACTATTAGACTTTTAAATTATGATTTTATAAAAAAATACATAAAAAAAAAACTTTAAAACGTTCTATTTATAGTCTTAATATATTTCAAATTTTCACGATGGCGGTGTAGAAAATAAATAGATTAAGGTAGAGTACTGAAACTTACCGCTAAAAGCTTGTTTTATAATTTCGTTGGCCTGTTAAATATATTTAATGAAAGCGAGAGCAAGCTGCAATATTGAAGCATTTTCTTGGAATATTCAGGTTGACATAAATTTAATTTATGACGTGCAATTTTTGTTTTCAATATTTTGTTCATAGAATTTTTATATTCGCATGACAAAAAATGTCATATTCTATTGAAATAATATCTCTACTAATAATATTAAGCTGAAGAGTCTGTTTGTTTGTTCCTTTAAATGCTTTATCGCTTAAACGCTTAAATCTCAGGAACTACAGAAAGGAATTAAGAAACTCTTAGTTAATTCATTTATCGAGGAAGGCTCTATATAAACCGAGAGTGCTGGTAGCAATTTTTTAATAGGCATTTGAGGTAAGCTGAAACCTTGTAATGTATCTCTCCTAGTACACCCCAATACTGCAGACCTGACTGGTGAAAAATGGGGCTAAAAAAATTACAAAAAAAAAAAAGAAATTTACTAAAAATATTATTAAGAATCAAATTGTTCAGTGATGAGAAATCCTAAATTAAAATAGCAAGTTGCCACAAATACTACTTTTGCACGTGCCTGGCATTATTAAACCCCCACATTATTCATCTAGCTTATAATTTTTTCCATTCTTTTAATATTCAACTACAACATACAAAAATACATGTTGCCTCAAATATATTTTTGGATTTTTACTTTTACTTGAGGTAAAATGTAGAGTAGGCCCCGCTTCTCATCAGCCAGGTCTGCACTGCCGTATTGGGGTAAAATAGGAGAGTTATATGATATGGTTTCAGCTTGCCTCGAATAGCTACTTAAAAATTGCTACCAGCATTCTCGGTTTATATAGAGCCTTCCTCGATAGATGAACTAAGAGTTTTTTGATTCCGGCCTGTAGTCGCTGAGATAAAAGCGTTTAAAACAAACAAACTCTTCAGCTTAATATTATTAGGAGAGATATTATTTCAAGAGAATATGACATTTTGTAGTGCGAATATAAAAATTTGCTATCAGCTCGCAGAAAAATAACATCACGCTACAACTAGTAGGAGCCGATCAGCAACCAAAAATGTTTGAAAAAAACAAGCTTTTCTTACTTTGGTACCAAAAATGCTTACGTAGACTCCAAAAATATAATATTATGGCTTTGTACATATATTTTATCATTATATCAGTAATATAAAGAAAACAAATTTCGACTTAAACATAATATAGTTCTTGTATTAATGAATCGGCTATTTTTGGGTGTGAGTAAATAGTGATAGCCAAGCCTATTAAATCTCTGTGTCATGGCTAATGTACCTCTTGGGGCAATATTTGATGACTTCCGGTTAACAATTTATGTTTCGTAAGGTTAAAATAGTGTTGTAAAAAATAGTTTTATTTCTGAATAGATTTGCAGCAAATACAACAAGATCCAACCTGGCGAGTTGAAACAGCATTAGAAACTCGCACGGAGTAATTTTTCAGCAACTATAATAATTGTATGCCACAACCTATAGTATGCAGAAACAAGTAAGCCTTATGAGCAGTCATTCTACTCCCAGGTCGTGCCATCGTTGACAAAATGACTGACTTTATAACATTCGCACACAAACCCAATTTTTTCATACTATTTTGTTACTAGCTTTTGTCCGCTCCCTCACCCGCGTGGAATTCGAAATCTATAGAAATACGAACATTTTAGGAGCATGATGTTATTGAAGAACTAAAGTAGTATTCGAACTAATACAGTATACACTACTAAAAGACCTTTGGTTCGTACTCGAGAGGGTGCAGGTTCAAAAGGAGGCGTGTAGCAATGAGACATTTCCAATCTCAAGTACATATATCGGATGCTTTTTGCCATGGGAGAGTAATACTTTGGCACGAATGGGTCGGCTTGACGGGAGTGATACCACGGCGTTGTGCTGTGTTTCGTTCAGTGAGTAAGTTTACCAGTGGCCCAACTTCCCTAATCCCCTGTCCCTATTCCCATTCCCTATTCCCTCATAAAGGCCGGCAACGCACTTGCGACTCTTCGGATATCACGCACTCGTGGGAATATATATACTCTATGAGCGAGGGAAGTTGCTTTTCATTAGGTAACCCGTCTGCTCGCTTGCCCCCTAAATATCATAGAAAAGTCTATGCCAGAAAAAACTCGGTTATTTGCTTCGTTTGGACGTGAAGGAAGGACAGATAAACACACTTTCTTAATTACAATATTGAGTAAGGATGTACCCGGATTCAGCGTAGGCTTCACTTATTGCAGAAAACTGGCAAGACTTTAATCTGTGTCATAGAAAAGCAAACTTGTTTTCAGTCAAAAGTTCTTATATAACTTTAGAAGATAGAACATCATTATACATCTTTTCGATCGAGAAACAAAAATCAAATCAACGACTCCCTCAAATTATTTTATCAGCGCTCAATAGCAAATAATTATTGTTGATCACAAAAAAATATCAAAGTAGATAAAATATTTTTTTATAAATTCTGTTCAGTATCACTAGCGCTTTCAAGGCCGTAGATTAATTATAACCCAAATTAAATAAAGGCGCATACAAATTTACTCATTAACATACATTACACACATTCACTATTATATAATCCTATTTTTAGGGCAGTCGGGAAAAAATCTCTCCAGCCACTTATCCTTTAACTTACTAATTGTATTTTTTCGCTTTCTACAACACTACGACGAAAGCTACAAGTCAACTGCAATCTGATAAACATTTCTAAACAAAAGAACTTATCTGGGAACAAGCTCGCTAAAATAAATAGACTGTAGAATAGTAAATTCACACTTCGTAGTAGATAAAACTGATCGAACAACTGAAAGTTTCGAACAATGCGCTGAACTGCAAGTGTTTTTGTAGTGGGTAACTAGCGTCTGCCTCGGAGGTTATGTTTTCTGTAAATTAAAGCAAAGTACTTAATGTTTTTTTTCTGTTTTGAAAGTGGAATTTTATCTTTCTTTTTTGAACCAATACGATTTTACATAATCGAAGAAAAAATAAAATGCTGTTTCTTCTAATTATTGGTACTTAGTGAATCTCAATAATATCTTTGTATAATTATATAATAAACTTGCTATCATATTCCTGCCGCCATAACGAACAAGCCAAATATCCAACCAACCAAGCCAACAAAAAAAAACCGATTGCAGGAACCATTGCAATTTAAACATCAAGCTATGTATATTTCTGGAATGGCTATCTAAAGCCTATTTTGATACCCTATTCGACCTCAATAGGCGGAATTTTTTGTAACTTCACAATTTTGACTTCAAAATCCGCCATTTTGAATTTTGAATTTTTATACAGTCAATTGCGTTATTAAGACGAATCTAACGATACCTTATACGTTAATCTAAATCCATCAAGCTTTTTAGGCTGCAGAAGGTGCCAAACAATTATATATACATACATACTCTCGAAAAGCATAACCCTCTTTCTGGCGCAAACGGGTAAAAAGGCCGCATCTGTATTTTTTTTGATTTAGGTATATTGTGTTGTAGCGAAAAAGACTAATACTTAATTTTTTTCCCTTTCGCTCTTTTTCCTTATGACGGCAGAATTGTAATTAAACGTTTTAAATAACATGTCTTTTTGTTATATTAAAACTATCGAACGTCTTTCCCTGCGATCTGCGTATGTTTCAATCGACATTAGTTTACTAATCTTGCGAATCTAACAGATACAAATACAGTTTTAAATGAGCACTATCGAATTAGAAGTACATATATAATTTTAAATTGAAAGAAATGCTGCGTCCGTTTTCTTCACCTTAACCGAGTTAACCCTCTAAGCTCTAAGATGTCATTGAGGCACATCTAGCTCGTAGCTAGCGCAGCACGTTGTAGCTTAAGGGGTCTTTTATGACCACTCTACAGCTTGTGTAGCTATGCGCTGCAGCACTTATCATCAAGTGACCGGCAAGCTTTTTCCCTTTGAAGCGATATTAACTATAATAATTGAGGAGTTTTCTTTTAAATTGGTCGGTATATGTCAATTCCTTGTGGGTTCTGATTTGTCGGCTGGGCTGATTGAACATTGTATAATGGGGGAAATTGAAAGAGAGCCAGTTGTTAGACCTGCGCCATTTGGTCGATATATGTCAATTCTACGTAAGTCGTGATTTGTCGGCTGGGTTTGACATAGCCCGACCAAATTACTTATATCCACGGTGTGTATTTGTTTCAACTTCTATGATTTTACAATCAGGGAAGCTGTAACAGAGCCAGATTGAGGATCTAAGTAAGTTGGTCGAGCTGTGTCAAACCCAGCTGACAAATCAGGATTTGCATAGAATTGACCAAATGATGTAGGTTCATTAACTCATTCTGTTTTAGTTCATTCGAATCTCCAATATTATTTATAATATAGATTACATAAGATACAATTTTTCTATTTCATTTAACAGTTGAGGAGTTGAATTAAAATTGTAATATGCGATAATACTCTTTGATATTAAAACAATGGATATAGATATCCATTTGGTTTTACAAATAGGTAATTAGAATCAATAACAAATTAATATTCAGACAACAGATTAATATTCAAACGTAGAATTTATATTGCCTTTTGAAAGTTGCATTTTTGAAAGTATAGCCAATTTATAGCCGCATAGGCCAAGGATTCAATACAATTCAAAATAGATTTGAAACAAGACATTTAGGGCCTGTTTTACGGCTTAGTTATAAACTTTCGAATAGGCTATTTATAATTATATATTTTGACAGATTCTTCATACTTATTCTGTCAAAAAAGATGTGGACGGCTAATCCGAAACTTATCAGAAGGCAGTGAAAAAGATCCTGAATATTTGCTTAAAGCAAAGAAAGTAGCAGCTTATCTAACGGTTCAAATATTTAAGGAGGGTCTTACATATATTATATGAAAATAAGTCAATTTTACTAGTACAATTTTAAACTTCAGAAGGCACGAACCGACTTCGACAGTTTTATATTCGTTGGAAAGGTGGTCTCGGGCTTCATGAGGTTTATAGTTGAAACAATTCTTGAACATTTTTAAGAGAAAAGCAGGATAATAAGAAAAAACATTTTTTACATACAGCGTCATCTCTAATACAGACAATGCACTACAACAGCGCCACTACCTGGTTTTCTTACGATTTACGAATTTCCACGCGAGCAAAACCGCCGCCAAAAGGAAGTTAAGAAACATAAGTTGATGCCAATTTTAATTTCGAAAAAAAAAATCGAATATCCTAATTTTTATACTTTTTCTTTATGTGACTCTGTACCGACTATATATGATGATCATGAATTCATGTTGAAAGTGCGAAACTTTGATATCGTTAAACTTCAGAACTATATGACCTATAGACTTCGAATTTCGGATTTTAAGTTTGTGCTGTGAGCTTACTAGATTGCAAAAATTGCTTCTGGTATTATTCTTTTTTTTTCTTATTTCTCAAAAAGGGGGCTGCAATATGTGGTGAAATGGTTCCTATAAAGAGTACGGTAGATAGGATACGGTAGATACTAGCGAAAAAGCGTAGCTTTATAAGGGGTTAAGAGAATTATGCTGTAATATTTGGTTTTCCAAAGTAAGCAGTAGTCCAAAGTTAGTATGTGAGTTCCTGCTTACGGGACCCACTGCTTACCTTGGGAAACCTTTACGAGTTTGGTATTCTTACAGTTTTAGTTGTATAAGTTATACAAACTTTAGCTTATCTTTACAGTTTAATTTTTTGACTCATAGATGGCGTTAGTAGTACAATATTATTTTGTTTCATTTATAAGTCTAATTCATCGATACTAATATTAATATTTTATTTTTAAACACATATACTCAAATTACTATGCTAAAGGCCAAACCTAAAACTCTAAAATTTATAAACACAAACATGTACTGAGAGTAGGATATAGAAAGCTCGCTTCGCTCGCCCAATAATAAACATTTTATTTCTCTTCAAAGCCAGAATGAAGAAACACAACCGTTGTTGCAATAAATCTTCCGATATCGGGGTGAGGAGGTCCCGATGTAATCTGCAACGAACAATTATTTAGTGCTGTGTACTGCCGCGATATGACAATTCGGGTTATTTATAGCTCCAAAGCGATTGTAATACAGTTGTTAACGGACTAATAGCGACTTCATTACAACAGATTTTTCATTATTTATCTCAAAGCAGTCTTATAGGATTTAGAAATAGATTAAAAAAATACTTGTATAAATAATGAGCTTGGTTACCAATTGTTAAAGGTTTAAGCTTTAGAATTTAGGATCTAAGATCAAATCAAAGATTAAGGATATGGTTGAAGACCGCAGAAGCGTAATGCCAGTTCATAATGCGTTCGTCTTGGTAAATAATATAAATATTCCTTTTGACAAAGTCATTTAGAATTCTTCTGCCCAATTTTTCTGCTAAAGGTGAACGCGTCACATCTGTCAAAACTAAAAGAATTGAAGTAATTTTCTCTCTTTGAAAGCGAACAATTAGTACAAATCGGATGATTCGGCACGGGCAAGTGTGCCTGGTTCCATGACATTTCATATACCGAATATTAAAATTCGCCCACGCCAAATCGTCCGATTCGTCCGGAATCAAAGTTAAAGAGCAATTTGGTTTAGATAGATGTGCGCTAAGCATAACACTGACAAACTTCGTGATATAATTTTCCCAAAAAATAAACAGTAATGGTTTGGTTCTATTTTTAAGACAACTATAAAACCTAAACGTTGATGTATCGCGTGTATTTTTCAGTCTCTACTTGTGCCCGTATTGCTGCACTTAGGAGATGAAAAGTCATCGGAGCATGTTTGTCAGCGATGCAGAAATGGCTGGCTGTAGCAAATAGAACTCGCAGTACATAAATTACTGCTTATTTAGGACACAATTTGGAAATCTAAAGCCCATGTGATATGTCCTGAGGCCTTCGCAAAATTGATTCTATCCGATTACACGAGGCCTGAAAAGATCGTAATAGCAACATTGCAAAGGAATTGCTGTGCATTTATTTTAGTAGATTATGTTATAATATCGAATAGTTTTGATAAAATAGTTGATTCAACATCAATTTTAATTGAAGTAGAAATTCTAGTTTTGAAAAATTAGTAGCTTTTTGCAAGAAAAATGACAAAATGAATTGCTCTAAGCAATATTGCTATTGACCTTTTTAGCCTTGCTGGTCTGATTAGTGAGATGATCTGCAAATTTCGTTTGATTTAGAAAATGGTATGAACGTCAATATTTAGCACTAAGGCCATTAGTCCATTGCACACTGTTACCGTCAACGAGATGTCACTCGTCTTTAAGTTTCGTTTGCTCTACGCCACTATTGAGCAGCGAAAACAAGGGTGCTAGAACAATGCCGGTAGAAAATGATACCTATAGCGCTTAGCTCATAAAGCGGTATTTTATCGGTATAAAATAAACTTGTTGACCGTGATGCATGATGAAGTTTTCGTATCCGAGTAGAATTGCGGTGAATCAGGGCCTGGATGTTGATCGAGCTTCGAAATTCAATAGTTGCGTATCCTCGAATAACTCCAATCAAGATTTTCGTCTTTATTCTCCGTGGTTATCCATCAAATTGATCCAACACACCATCATACAATAGTGTCAAACGTTGGAAGTATTTATTCCTTTTGAGTTAATTTTTTTAATATGAAATTAGGAGGCGAACAATACTAGCATGTTTCCAAGCGGCACGCTGCAATATCTAGCAAAAAATAATATGTAAAAGAAAAACCTATCAATATTAAGTAAAAAGGGTAAATTTATGAACAAAATACTAGGCACTTTAAAAATAAGCAAGAAAGAAGTTCTTCAAATAAACTAAAATATGATGCTTATTAAAATTTTTGGTTTTGAAAAAAACAATATGTTTTTATACACCAGCTTTAATTATAAATATTTGAATCACTGTCATTTCTACGTTGATTTTAATTAAAATGTTAAAACGCATTAAAATTGTCTGTAAAGCCGAAATCAGCGCCGCTGTCGTTTCCAGGAATACGTTTTGTGCAGACGTTTGTAACTGAATTCTTTTTATTTCGTATTTTTATATAAAATTGGATTCCAGAAAGCTATAAACTGCCATATTTTAAAGAATTTTATTTCATAACTAGTTAATGCCCGCAACTTCGTTGCGCGAAAATTTGTATCACGGGAACCATACATTTTCACGGGTTAAAAAGTATTCTATGCATTGCCTATACTTAATAACTATTAAATATAATAATAA
This sequence comes from Cyclargus thomasi, assembly GCA_026546445.1. NCBI lineage: Eukaryota > Metazoa > Arthropoda > Insecta > Lepidoptera > Lycaenidae > Cyclargus > Cyclargus thomasi. The sequence goes on from JAOTAV010057118.1 coordinate 29,161, forward strand.
AGATTTATTCGAATTCGTTCAGTAGTTCCGGAGATACAATGCGTACAAACAGATAAACAGACAACCTTTTTTTTGTCGAGTTGTGTTCTCTTGCTGTTTTCCTAAGCCACATACATTGATTAGTTTGTGAAAATATTAATTGTACAGACACGCTAATTTTACTGTTTTATTATATTTATAGATATAACATAGATATAGATATTACCAACTTTTTTGAGAGGATAATAATAATATATAAATTCGCACGATAAAATTTGCGCAGTGTGAAGTGACTATAGGTGCTGTTATAGCGGCCGAGGGACTATAGTCACTCGTTTTTAGACTTTATCAAGCAGTATTCGAATACGGCCATTTTATTTGTCTGGATACTGCAGGTTTATACTTAAGTCTACACCACTGATAGATTTGTCTCAACGGCGACGTAGCTTCTTCATGTGTTGTGCCCAAAGGCTTTTAAACTTTTAAAAGGTATATGAAAAATATTAGCTTACTATATTCGGACGCAGACGCACCAGGAAGGCGCATTTTCCATAATAGTACTAACTCTAACACCGATTTTGTTAACGGTGGTTGGTTTCTTTGAAATCAGTTTTAAAATTAGTTTCAGTAAAATCAATTTCGTTACTTGGTATTTTATAGTGCACAAGTATGTATGCCGTACACAAGATCACTCTGTTTCTTTAAGGATCATCTTTTGAAATGACCAATGCATCCGACGCATGTATCAAACTTCGAAGTAACATGTTTCCAAGGTGGAAATCGAACGCACGACATTCCAGTCAAGAGCTACACTTTCCACCACTAGATAAATAAAACCACTGTAGACATATAAAATAAACTGGGGTCTATTTTATACGTAAACGGCTGCTGTGCCTTATGTTTGTTCAGAAATAGATTCACCAATTATACGAAGTTAAAATATTCGGGCCAGAGAGCAGTGCAGCGAGCGCACCAAAACCTAGGTATTTGAATTTGTACAAAGTAGTTATCGATTGGAATAAGCAAATATTCCACTTTGAAGTAATTCAAGTAAGGTCTGCAGACATGTGGTTATAATGTTTCTAAAATGGATTCTAAAGACAAATTGAAGACATGATTGGAAGCGGATAACTAACAATTTGATATCTCCCGTTTTTTTTGTATACATAGAAAATATTGGATCATTAAAATGTAAAATAAAAAAAATGGTGATTCTTCTTGTAACCAAATACATTAGCTAGACTATTGGGTAAATGAAGCGAGCCCTCTATATCCGACTCCCAGTATATATTTGTACAGTTTACGGAAAAACTATAAGAGCGTAAGATTTGGGCTTCGGCGTAGTAATTTGAGTAGATGTGTATAATAAAAAAAAATGTACTACTAACGCCATCTATGAGTTGAGATGTGTGTTAAACTTGTCCTAACAGTTGCACATCTCAACTCTTAAATGGCGTTAGTGATACAATTATTTTATTTATTTATTTTTTATTATTATTTAAAATCATCATTTAGTTGCACACTCTGAGTATCTACAAATTCTATCCAGAACCGTAAAATTATATTTAAAAAAATATGTCATAGTTATAGAATGCTTTGGTTTAAACCCAATTCCAAAAATCTTGCGAGCCCTTAAAAATTGCATTTTTTGGCTAGTTCAGTACGTACTCGTATATTACGGAATATGTTATAATTACAAGAGTGATAGTCTTAATGATGTAAAATGTTAGTTACATCTTCTTCCATTCATTTCTTCACGTGACATGAAATTTCGTGCAAAGATACGCTGCGCGCCATTTTTAGCACGTTTCAACCATAGCAACACAGCTCTTGAATATAATCTCACAAATAACCTCCTTGCTTTTGAAAATATTTATACATTGAATATCTCCCTACAAATGTTTTCTTTGTCTAATAAATAAGTTTTATTTGCTTTGGCAGTATTCAAATTAGTGAGGAAGAGGCGTCTATTTAATCAATGTTATAATTGGTGTACTAATTCATTTTAAGGTCATTTATAACTATCCGTGTCAAATATTAATGGGTTAAATAAGCAAAACCATAAACATTATATAATTTTTCTACGTCCGCAAAGGAAAATTCAGCATATTTTTTATTCGTTCGTTATTGACTCACTTTACTGACTATCCTATCGATTTCAGCGGTTGGTGTTTCATTAAAAGTATTGACATAGGAGCCATCATTTTAGTGAAATGTAGGTTATAAATATTTGTACACCCATGGCCAAGCGTATTTATCATACAAATGTTTGGCTGGAACCGCCACATGATGTAGAGTCAGCACATTAAACGACAATACCTTTTTCCCGGGGACGGTTTATGGGGTCTATTTTAGTCTCTTTTTGCTATCGGTAGCTTTGTTTTTATTTGTACGCGTTTGTATTGAAAGCTGTACAGTGAACTGTGTTTTATGAACAGAATACCGTAGGCCATTTTACATTTTTCACGTTTTTCAAAAATAAAACTAAAAAAAAAATACTGGGCTACCATAATGCTACTGATTTAAATGTTATGTGCAAATAAAACTTTGCCCTAGTGGAATTATTTCATTCCTAAGTAATTAATTCCACGGGAACACTACATTTAAATAAAAAGTCGTAGAATACTCTATCTGTACAACATATTAAAATCCGTCAGTTCTTTCGGCGAAATTGACGGTCAAACGCTCATACAATTAAACTAATTTACAATCAGTCATTAAATTTAGACGGAAAAGCTGTGATAATGTGAACACAATATAGATTCTTAAAACAACGGGAAAATGTATTTTGAATTCCCTTCCAAATGTAAAAGATTGGATTTTCTATGACCACTATTTGGAGAGGCTGTCAACAGAATAAGCTGACACGGATTAAACCTGGTATTGACGTCAAAGATACTCAATGTAAAGGCATTTTATGTGTCGTCTTATTGACTTTATTAAGAATAAAAAATATATCTGTATGTATATATTTTTGTAAAACTATACATATGAATTTATTTTACTATTTAAATTATATTTTTATTTTAGCTATATGGTTTTTATACTTATAAAAATAACCTAAAAAATGTCATGCTTCTTTTGAGCTATCCACTCTATCTAAATATTTCATAATACTATTTACTAGCAAGACTAGATAACTGATTTTATAATAAATTCCTATGCTTAAGATAACGGAAATGGGTTTAGTATATTTGTTCAAATTGTTGGAACGCCAAAGCTATTACTTTAAAACAACGTATAGGAGTAGCGTCTATTACACGAAATTAAGTTAATAACTTGATGACAGTATTCGAAACGAACTCATAAAATTGAATTTAAGAGCTACTAATTGAGGAAAACTTCCATTGAATTGGCTTTGGTATATAATTATATTATTATTTCATAGATGTAATAGCAACACTTTCCAATAGGAATTTTTTATATACACAGTTTCACTTGCGACATTAAGACGAATTTAACGATACCTCATACGTTGAAATCCGTCAAGCCGTTTAGGTTGCAAAGCGTGCCAATCATACATAAAAACATTCATACATAGTCCCGAAAATAACAACTGACGCAATCAGGTAAAAACAAAAAAAGGAGATACGATTAACTTTTAAAAAACGATACAGATTTTTTTTACAAAACGACGGGCTACCTGGTGGTAAGCAACTGCCAAGTGCCAACGCCTATGGACACTCGCCACATCAAAAGAGCCGCAAGTGCGTTGCCGGTCTTTTTATTGGGGAAATGGGGAATGAGATTATGGATAGGAGATTAGAGAAGTTGGGCCACCTGTAAAGTCACTCACTGAACGAAACACAGCACAACGCCGCTTCACGCCAGTTTTTTGTGAGGCCGTGGTATTACTCCGGTCGAGTCGGCCCAGTCGTGCCGAAGGTTGGCTCTTTATCGTCCTTATGTGTTATGTGACGTCTATTGTTATACGGAGCGTTATAACACTCCGTCAGTTGGTGTATAATATCGAAACGAATATCGCAACAGACGAAGCGCCGTGAATAATAGATAAGTCGTCAATACTGCGCCGGATAAAACAGGAGGATAATATTTAAACTCGATAAAAGTAATGGTACACCACGCTAAAAGCCTCCCCTACCCCCACTAGCGGGACCTAATTCTATGTTGGATTTTTATATGTAGGAATTTCCGCCCTGTTTGGGCCGTCGCAAAATTTTATTCGTCACTTTGTTTTTAATCTACATTTTTATGCCGGCACTAATTTTAGGCGGTGGAAATATTTGGGACAAATTCCAATGTTTTACTGGCTAAATTTACTAAAATTAAAAATTTTGATGGTAACAAATTATTTTAAACTTTGTGTCTGGTGGTATCCCACCTACACATATAAGGTATAATATCTTATACCTTATATGACAGTTCGATCCAGAAGCGTCATTAGTTAGCAACACTGGACGGCCGCCGCGCGCCATATAAAGGGGCACGCGGCCGATTTTTTTTGTGTGTATTTGAATCGAAGTTAGGGGGCGCCAAAAGAGTCTTGTCCAGGCCTCTTGTAGGGCTAAGGCCTGGAGTCTATCCTCAAACTTTTCGATAGCAAAAATTTGCGCTTCGAGCCAATTGGCTTTTAATTTATTGTTGATATGTCTGAATAGACGATTCTTTTTTTATATATAAAAGTGTCAGCAAGTGTATACAAGTGGGATTGCGAAATAAAGTTACTTATGAAGTTTCGAAACAGAGTCTTCGGATGATTTTGTTATTTTAAAATAATAAAGCAAAAAAATTTAACATCATAATAATTAAAAGTCAGTTATTAAAGTTATAACGTAAAGTTAGACAACAATTTCTAAGGATTGAGCTTGGTCAAGGAGAGGATATATCAAGAAAACTACTAATGATACGAGCATTATTTTTATAATAATATTTTGTTACAGGTACTGGAAAATCAACCAACGATCTATATGCGATGAACAGTGTACAATGAACATAGTGTATGTGTGTGTGGACTGTCATGTGCTTTCGGACGCATAATGTAAACTAGCAACATGTGGGCCGCGGAGCTCAGTTGTATCTTCATATTGTTCGGTGAGTTGTAATAATTATCTTTTATAGACCTAAGCCATATAGATTGCGTTGTTGTGTCGCTGTAACGCAAACACCTCATCTGCGTTGTTTCAACGCAGCTACGGCGTAAAATCAAAATCAATCAAAATCTTTTTATTCAAAATAAGTACTTTAAGTACATTTTCTGAACGTCAAAACTACGGTACCTACTACCGGGAACTAACCCGGCGAGAAAAACCGGCGTAAAAATTTCCATCTTTTTCCTAAAATATGGAAAACAACAATATTGTCTTAAAGCTAATGTAACAAACAATAATTGTTTTCAGTTACATAAATAATCGTAAGTTAAAACGATATATTACATACATTACAATGTATTGTAACTTGTTTATAATTAACCATTGCGGAGCCACGACAGTATTACTCGATTAGAGCTCCGACATCGTTTTGAATCTTTTCTGTCGATCGGCGTAATATCACTTATAGTAATATAATGCATAAATGTGGTGTCTCATAAAATATGTTAAAAAAACGCTGTGCTGACGTAACGACAACGCACCGCAACACAACGAAACAATGCGTCTTCAGTCTAACCGGTTATTATTGAACCCTTTGAAATCTATTTCAAATAGAGGCCTTATTGAAATCGAGACAGAACCATTGTTGGTAAAATCCTATCTGTATTTATAACGTTTTGACGTACACGCAATCTAAATAAAATAGGTTTTATTGAATCAATTTGTTTCTTTGCGTCTAATGTAATATGGATTACTAGATTTCATTGTATTTTGACAAGGTTTTTATGTCGTTTTCGCTTGCATATAATTCGAAAATCATGTTTAATCGTAAATGTTTAATCGAAAATCGTAGGAATCGAGAGTTATATGATCTGGAAGGAAACCCCGACTTATTTTTATATAATAGATATGATTTTGACATAGACTATTATAGCATAGGTATGTTGTATTATACCAAGACTTTAAATACTATTATTTACCTACTTAGACTATTGAATTACCAATTTTGAATGATCTGAATCGGACCATTACAACCTAAAAACCTTTAAGTAGTGAGCGTTTTTTCTCTTTCAAGCCAAACCGGAACAGCCATTCTCGAGTGCATGACTTATGAGATTGAAATTTTTTTTATGCATGTAAATTAAAATATTATTTATTTATTTCATATTAATTATTTACGAGTATCAAAAAAGTGGAGGTTATAAAAATTGCCTTCAACTATGTTTTTAGTGAGGAAGGTAATGGTTATCTTTTAGCAAAAAGTTATTATTTGAGGTAAGCCAAAGCACAACTATACTTTCGTAGCACATGGTAGCACCCTCTACGTAGTAGCCTTCACGAGACATCTACGCTTGTCCACTTATTTTTTCTCTACGACTGATTTGGCACGTTTTGGCATGACAAAGACCACGCCAAAATATAGAAGGGTTTTAGTGAATTTGAAATGACAAAAAACGTGTGAATAAAACTATCTGTATAACGTTCGGCGCACGCCCGCGACGGATCCGTTCTCTTCAGGGATTTGCAATCTAAATCCCTATGATTCAACTACGAGGGTCTAGTGATGAATATTAATTTTATACTTCGGATAAACTTTTGAATACGAAATCCGACGTACGCAGTTATTAAAACATGGCAATTTAATTACGCCTAGATTAATAAGGGATTTGATTTCGTTTCGATGTTAATTAAATATTATTGAAATAATAAAGTCTTGAATATTATTTCATATAGTCTGTACGCATGCCTACTTTAATAGGTAATTAAGTTTGTAATTGATTATTTATTATTCGTTTCTCATCTCTATAATAAAATTAGGTTCGTTGTTTCAAAACCGTCGCAACCAACGATAAATGTTTTGTAAAATTAATTCCGATTACAAACCGTGACAGGTGCCATTACAAAAGATTAAATATACTGCAGAATAAAAAAAGGTAACGCTTGTAAAAGCAAGGAAATAAAAAATAATGGTATGACTACAAAGTACGTTTTTATCGCGGCCTGGGATCTTCCTAATGGACGACGTTTGGGATGAACTCGGTTAAAATTGTCCAATGAAAAAAAAGGAAAAAAAAAAACGACTGGCAAATTACTACGATAACCCTTCTCAACGATTTGTTTATTTGTTTATTCTGTGCTCATTGGTTTTTAAATTCTCATAAAACATGATTTATCAGGCGTACACTTGATATGTCGCGTCGGAAGATTTATTACAAGTGGAATGTAACATTTTACTACGTGGGTTTTTGCATTTCTGTTTTTACGTAAAGAATAGTTTTCGATATTGAGGATAGTTTTGTTTTTAATAAGAGATTTGAATTTTTAAAAATATAAGAAATTTATATCAGTGTTTTTAGATTTTTATACGTTGTCACATACAACGTTTACATTCTTTTAAATTAACGTAATATTTATAAGATTTCAGGGGTGTTATTATGACCTCTTATTCCCAGCCAAGTTCCAGCCATTCAGCAGTCACTAAATACGTAAAGTTTGACGTTCCCTAATGTCAGACACTTGTTTAAAATCCATTTATAGACAACGAAAATAGTATTAAATCCGTTCTTATTCTAATAAGACGTTGTAATACGAAAAAAGAACCAGGCAAATGTTGGCCGTATATTAAACTGCCTGGAACCATGCAGGTTTTTAATGGTCATAATAGCCCCCCAGTTGTTGAAAGAATCGTAATTAACCTTATTTACTAATACAACTGTTATTTTCCAATATTATTTATGATAAATACACACACAATGTTTGCTACTACTGACGTTTTGTTCTTACAATAATAATTCTAGAACGGTTGTATCTTTACCACAATTTAGATTTAATGCAAATCAGAAGCTTAAATTAATAAATCTACATGAATTAATATTATAATCAAGATCTTGTCAGTCAAAACTTTGGAGATGACAAAGAAATTAAGTATATGACCTCTATAGTTGCAGTTGGTTAACCTTTCAAACTTTGAAAGTGTATTACATTTCATAATGCCTTCATGCCTTTAAATATTAATTATTTTAACAGAAGTGCCATAATATGCTTTACAGACGTGACTTATAATGTGTGGATAAATTAAAACTAAACAATAACTAATAATAATAATTAATAAATTACTAATAAAATGTAAATTTTTACCAAAACAACTTCGAGCGTAGAACCAAAAGAGCGGAAATCTTATTAATTTTGTTCGGATAAAAATCCTCCCAAAGCCACTACGGTCTGATTGGACGGAATTATCGGAGTACGTATACAAAGCTGCGTATTGGTGCGTACTGTTTTAGTGCGAGCGTTAGGTGGTTGGCGGTAAATGTATGAGTACCAAAACACTGATAAGTTTCGGACATGGATGGCTCACATTACTTCTCTATTGTATACTCGATGCCAAAATAACCACTAACATTTTATGATACTTGTAGTTCATTTTATTTAATATTGAACTATTAGGGCAATGGCATGCAAGTACCTACCTACTCACGCATATCAGTTATTTTTAACATCTTGCTATGGGCAAATAAAATAAAATATGCAATTTGTAAACAGGTATGGTTTGATATAAAAAGATTCAGCTGAGAATGTAATTACATTTTTCTTCAATATTTTGTATCAGGTATTTTTTATGGCTTTAAAATTTAAACACTTTGAATCAATCATTCATGACGGTCATGTTTAGTAATTCTCAACATTAAACAACGCTCCAGACAAACCTGAGTAGTCAAGGGTTGTAAATATAAAGAAAAATGTGATTTTTATAGAAATGAATGAAGACGTAAGTGGATAAAGCTACTAACATTTTACAACATTCCATTAAATGCTCATTTTTTTTTCATCAAATTTTAATAAAACTTGTAAGTTTGCGATATCATTTGCTTGTCTATTTAGCTCTTCTTCAAATTCATATTATTTCAATTTCAAACCATTTTTCCGGTCCTTAAGCGTCCATTTTTGCAAAAATCCGGCAGCTTTTTAAATGTTACTTACGTGATTTTCCACTTTTGTCTTCAAATAAACGAATAATAATCGTGGCAACGAAAGTTTCGTAATTTCTCTAAACCGATACTTACGCTGCATCGGTTCACATCGTGGTCCGTGGGCCGCTGCCACGCTTGACCTAATTTTTTCCTCTAGTTTAATATTACCATTTGCTATTTCAATATCAATATAGAAACTACATATTTGCGCCGTCGTACACGAGATCCCCTAAGTGAAATTCCTCGGAGACCCCTTCCTTCCCAACTATTACGGCTTCGGGCTACGTCATTAATAGTTACTGAACTTAAACTCCTTCTATCAACGACACTACACATCATCATCAACACACCTGTCGTCATATTTTCTTTTCAAACGTTTCAAGCTTATTGTTTTTAGCTTAAATGCATGTTTAATTATCTCTCTAGACACAAGCTACCTAAATGTGTAAAACCCAAAGTACTGACTCATAGTGATCAACGCATAGTCCAAATCACTAGATGGATCAGAATCGAATTAATATTTAACGTACAGGTAAATGTTATCACGTAAAATGTAATAATGTCCGTTAAGAAAATTTTTAAAATTCTACCCGATAAAAAAGGGGATACAAGTTTGATGTAAGATCATTTATTTTTTAACGCAAGCAAAACCACGGGCAAAATGTATAACAATAATGACATGTTCTTTATTTTTTTCAAATTTCGGCTCAAGCTTGAGTGTAATCTTAATGCGGGCGAATTAGAATAAAAAATTATATGCTTTTAAAAGCCTAAATACTTGTTAAAAAAATATAACCTAAGAAACTTGCAACGTAAAAGTACAATGTTTAGTACCAGGCAGTAAATATAGCGAGTCACTTCACAAGTCTACACATGTATTATTTGCATTAACATATTGCTATTTTTAATTATGCCTCTCCGCTGGAATGGTTAGAAAATTATTTGCTACATTGTTCGTAAATTTCGCTAGAGAAATTTTAATATTCATTCTCTATTAGAAATAATAACCATGCGGCGTACCGCGGCATTATTGGCGGTGCTGTATGGCCTTCTTTTACTTCTGACAAAAGTATTTTACAGTGCGTTTTTTATTCATGAACATAGTTTTTAACAAACAGTACTTTTATTCAGTAACAGCGGTGGTGCTTCTTACCTTCTTAGGTCTCGCAAAGCCATTTTCGGTAACTATTGTTCGTAGGATCGATATGAGCGCAAAGAATAATTTGTGTTGAAATAAAAATATGAATCTAATCACCAAAATTTGTTTATGGCCGGGAATTGTACGTTTTTGGGAGATAATCATTATATGTCATATGTCATTTCACGAAAAACCCCTAGTTACGGATAGCCTGGACGAGCTTTTGATATAACATACTCATTAATACTAAGGCTGTTAAAGTATATAAGATTTTTGCCGCCTATAAGAATTAAGAAGGTATGAAAGTGCAGTTTTATTACTGGAGATCACGATGCCCATAATGATGATGACATTTCGTTTTCAAACAGCCTTCTCATGAAATATCATTTTTTCACAAAACAAAATATTATATTTTAAATAACATGCACGAACCATTTTTGTTGTATTCCGGTATGTACTTTTACACGAAAGAGTTTTAATGGAAATATTAATGAAACATTGTTTTTTTTATCGTATATTGGCTTGATTAAAATTGATTTTATACATAGTTTTGTAAATCACACAAGTATTAAAATGTGTAAGTTTGGATTTTATCTAAGAAGTATCCGCCCGAAATTTACATGATATAAAACGATTGCATGTTCTTGTGAGACAACATGCATTTCCGTATGATATTAGTATTCCATAACTTTATTTGGGGGTCTTAAATCTAGTTAATCTTTCATAGAGTTAGTCTACGCGCAAAGTAAAGGTAAATTCGCGCAGTCCGGCCAAGGCCCTAAAGCAAAAATCTTCTTAAGCCACGGACGAAAGCTCCCGAATGTCGTCCACATTGGCCGTAAATTGGCAAATACCAGCAATAAACACTAAACCCCCAGTTGATGTAGTATCAAATAAACGACGCTGTCATATTCTCGGCCATTTGCGAGGCCACAAAGGCAGGCCACCTAATTTAAGCGCCTGTCTGGCTCGCTGCATCATTTATTTTGATGTTCGAATTTAAAGTCAGGTGCCGCTCGCTTTGAAGATTTGCTACTGAACTTCGACATTAATCTCCCGAATTGTTACTAAATTTGATTGAATGTAATTTTTTTAATATTGCACTTAGAGCGTAATTTAATTGTTATGTAAGAGAATTGATTACGGTAATAGAATCAAGGCATATATGCTGCGATTAAATAATTGTTATTAAAGTGCGATTTCTGATTCGTAAAATGCAGAATAGGTAAAACAGAATTTAGAAACTATTTTTAATTATATTTAGAGGGCAAACGAGCAGACGGATTACCCGATAGAAAGCAACTGTCGTCGCCAATGGACACTCATGGCATCCAAAGAGTCGCAAGTGCGTTGCTGGCCTTTTTATGAGGGAATGGGAATAGGGATAGGAGGATAAGGGAAGTTGGCCCACCGGTAAACTGAATCACTGAACGAAACACAGCACAACGCCGATTCACACTAGTCTTTTGTCACTTCAGTCGAACCGACCCATTCGTGCCGAAGCATGGCTCTCCCACGGCAATGAGCATCCGATACTTGAGATCGGAAAATATCTCATTGGTACACGCCCCCAGCGGAACTCGAACCTACACCCTCTCGAGTGCAAACCAAAGGTCTTACCCACTAGGCTACGGACGCTCTGTAGCCTACTAATTATGTAGAGATAAAATTTAGTTTTTAGGTTAATTGCACGGAATCTACCGCGATATAAGCCTACAAACGTAAGATGTCCCACGTCCCGGGGCGACCATT
>JAOTAV010057119.1:0-15307 GCA_026546445.1 Cyclargus thomasi
TTTCTTACGCCGGTTCTTCTCGCCGGGTTAGTTCCCGAACCGGTGGTAGGCGCCGTAGTCTCGACGTTCAGAAAGTGAACTTAAAGTATTTATTTATTTTGAATAAAAAGATGTTGATTTTGATTTTAATGAAAAAACTAGCTGCCGAAAACCTGGTTCCAAATCTTTTGCACATTATTTTTTTATGCTATATAATAAATGCTGACGATGTACCTAATCTATATGTACCAGACGGAAACTGTCATGTTGGGTTGTCAACATAAAATAGAACAGTATTTTTGGTTTCCAGAAATGATAAACTTTATAAAAAAATCTATTTCGCACTGCTTAATTTTTACAAAATGGAAAAATCCAACGGGTCCAAAGCAAGGTTTTTTGAAAGCAAGGACATCCAGTCGATAAGCTATTCCGTTTCATACAATTCATTTAGATTGTACCGGTCCATTTAATGTGTCAAATGATGGATTTAAATAAATACTTTTAATAGTTAATAGTTTTACCAAGTTTTGTTTTCTTAAGTCATTAAAATCCCTAGAAAACCTTTAACCTTACCCTTTTCTGAAGACCGTGGTCTTCAGAAAAGGGTAAGGTTAAAGGTAACCAAATAAGTAGCGGTAATTTGCAGGTATTGGTAACGGAACGAATTTTTTGTTACTTTTACCGTTAAATTTTAGGTAACGTTATCACTCCCTGATCGCGGCCTCTTACTCTCACAATTATTCCGTAGCTTGTTGAGCAATTTGTCAGTTCTATCGCGCGCTATACACCTTAGACGCCGATGCCACCGACATTTGTCAACAACATTTTGTTTGGCGTCTAAGGTGTGTAGTAGAGCACTTTACAAATAGTCATAATACGTAGAGAGAACAAAATTATAAAGTCATAACTGATTTATATTCAAAACTAATTATTCCCCGCGGCGCTACCCGTGGCTTAGTCGAGATTAAAATGTACCCTATGTGCTTATTCAAGATAACAGCTAGTTCCATGCCAAATTTTATCGAATTCGTTTAGTCGTTTAAGCGTGAAGAAGTAACAAACATCACACTCACAAATTCACAAAGTTACAAACTTTTAAATTTATAATTTTAGTAAGATAATATATTTGCCGTGGGGGAGCCATGCTTTTGCACGAATGGGCCAAAGCATCGACGGCCTCACAGAATTGGATATTATTATTATTATTATATTATATTATATTATATTATTATACAGGCCCAAAAATACGTTGCTTGTCATATGAACTTGGACGTCTTGTTGGTACAAAAGTCCCTTTGATACGAATAAAAAAATATTTTTTTATTAGTAAGATCAGGGGCGTGCTCAGCATTTATCAACAAGCTAAGCACTACAACGACTGAGAAGGTAGCGTATCTCAAAAGGACAGAGTATGTCTGTTATAATTAGGTACAATCTACGATATATTCGGTTCCATCTATGACATCATAGGATCTTTTTTTCGAATTCTTCCGGTCCCTGTTATAGGACCGTTTTAGCTTCATCGGTGAAGTAACTGCCGTGTAGCAGTCGTTCAAAGCCAGCATAGCTAAATTACTAAATTAATATGTATGCGGACCGACCCCAAAGCGTTTGTGTGATTTAGAGTGGTGATAGTGACATCTATTGGGCGAGAATCACAACTTCCGGATACTTTGTCCCGAGTCATGTCGCAAGATGGCCATAGTCACGACCTACGCGTGTGTGCGTCGCGACCACTGTACGGACACTAAAATTACTTCGCACACAACCAAGGCATGTGAATCGGAGCCGCATGAGATGAGAAAATCGCGTCGTGGCAAACCGTTGGCCGCGTCGCGCTATTTATAATTGCTTTTAAATAAATATAGGCTTTTTAAGTAATTATATTTAGTTCATTGTTTTATTTAATAACTTAATTCTTCTACTAATAATTTAAATTAATCTGTGAATGGCAAGTAATGTACTGCATTTATGTCTATAGAGAGCGCACGCTCTTGAGTACAATTGTACCCGACGGACGTTGTTCTGCCGGTCTTTTACACTGTGGCTGAGTACCTCGCCGTATACTCATTAGGATAATCCTGAACCGCCAGTGCCCCTTCCCTATTCTTTCATAAAAAAGCCGGCAATGCACATGCCCTTCGGATGTTACATGTGTCAACGGGCGACGGCAGTTCACTTTCCATCAGGTTATCCGTCTGCTCCCTTGCCCCTTAAATATCATAAAAATGTATCATGCCTAGTGGTTCTCTATAGGTCCTGTACGAATAGAGAACCATATAATTTTGGATAACTAAAAAGGGTGAAATAATTATTATTAAAACCGAAATTTGAATTTTTGACTGGTACCGACTTCAAAATTATGAAGATTATGTGTGCAAATAGATGTCTCACCGATTTCTGAAACAGGCATTATTAAAGAACAAATATTATTTACTACTTTTTAGTTTCTTTTTTTTTTCCTTAGGAAGTCGGTTTTAATTTTTTGTTAATTGTAGAATCTCTTTTGAGGTAGTTACGTTTCTTAGTAGGTATGAGATAGACTAGATCAATAATTTCTTCGACCGAGCGTTTCCCGTAATTCCATATCGTGGAAAATATAAATTGTATACAAACACTCGTCACGGGATAGAATCTGCGAGTGCGAGCCGTGTTTATCTTGCGATGTTTGTATGACGGAGATGTATAAAACTTACGGTATAGAATAATACAATTTAATTTTGCCTCGCTCACGTAATTTTTTTTTTTGAAAAGCTCTAAAATTGTCTTGAAAGCCGTAACATTGATAATAATATAAAACATTTTGCGGTAACGCCTCACTCTAAATCTTTTGACCACGAAGATCTAGATCGTGGCTCGTGATTAAAATGTCGTGGACTCAAATAAAAATTAGAACAAAGGCTGATTGACCATCACCTGATTTTAGCAAAATAAATGAGATGGAAGAGCTGTACAGGCGTATTAAGTCGCTTCTGCGCCAAATTTTTCGTCAATCCTGATAGTCATTTACCCCAAGTTAAAAAAAAGTTCTCACCTGCACACAAACAGTAATCAAAATTGCAACATTTTATATTAGCACAAAATCTCTAGTTTAACACTAGACCACAGACATGAGTACTTGGGGAAGATATACGGATACCTAACATTTCTAGGTTCCGTGTCCGTCCTATACTTGTGAACACTGATATATACCAACGTAGGTGGATCAGAGTGGATTCATATTTCTTAATACTAACAAGGTCGTTCAGAAACTCGCAACTTCGATACAAATGGGATGCAAAACTCGCTACTGAACTTATGCCAAATTTCACATTTTGTGCATAAAATATTAATAAAACTGCCCAACTTTTAAAAATATCAACAGAATTTGTTTGCCGAGTTGCTGCATTGATTTGAGGTTCTAATTTTGAATAGGTAAAATCATAGAATTTAATTATTTGACAATCCCATATATTTATAGCAATCGTACTTTAAAGGAAGCGGAAGGGTTTCATTCTTTAGACTCAAGAAGTTGAACATATTTTGGTGGTTATGAAGATACTTCAAGTTTTTAACTCTAGAAATACTAATATGTTGAGCGGAAAACGTACAGTTTTGTTAGATTAACCATATGGACTTTTGTTTCGGTATACGGGTGTGCATTGCAGACGCACATGCGTGAGGCTGGTCAAGAATTGCACGTGGCGCGCGGAACGGAAGACCGCGCCGGGCACCCGCACCGTGCTTCCGCTTATCACAACATATACCCTAACGTAGACTTCCCTCTCAGTTTTACTATATAAAAAAAAATCTATTTTTATATTTTAAAACATAGACATATATTAATATCCGTAGTATACGTTAGGGCCTATGTTGCGATAAGCGGAAGCACGGTGCGGGAGCCCGGCGCGGTATTCCCCTTCGCGCACCACGTGCAATTTTTGACCAGCCTCACGCATGTGCGTCTGCAATGGTCGCCCGTGCGTGAAATGTAGATTTCAAAACATACGAATTGATTTATCTTGTGCATTAATAATATTAGTATGGCTAGTGGCTCGTGCCTAAGGTCCTAAGCAAATAGAATATATAAATGAACCGTGGACGTATAATGCGTTATTGATCTATTAGCGCAGCTCTGTTTGTTCTCAACACTTCTTAACTAACTCCAATATAAACTTTGTTTTCTTTGATAGTAAATGAAACTGAATAAACTTAATTTTCCTTGCAATAAAAGTTTCCTTCTGGAAACAATCTCAATTGCAATACAATATTCGATAGCTTGAAATAACTTTACTCATGTGTTACTCTAAAAATCAGGGGCCATCCAAGAACTTAACGTTTTTGCTGTCATTCCGATACATTTTGGTTTGGAGTTTCTACAAAGAAACGAAAACGTTTAGGTCCTGGCTAAGCTCCCCAGGTGAGACCAACACGAAACGCAATGAGACGCGACTCCACAGTTCCAGTCACCGCTGCATTATGTGATGTTTTTTTTTTAAATACATAATGCATATTGTTAAAAATTAATACAACACGACAGAAATTTCAACAACAGTTTTCATGAAATAATTTTATTTAAAAAGTTTAAAGTGAAAATAGTTGTAGTGGTAGTTCTATTGCAAGGCAAAAAGTTTTTCTGGTCCTTTTATCTGGAAGCGAAAAAGGCTTAAAAATTAAAAAAAAAATTGAATATATTTTGAAGACCTCTGTGGCTCAGTTGGTAAGCGCGTTGGTAACGGGGGTTGCGGATTCGAATCCCGCAGCCGGAGCAAAAGTTTTTTAATGTTTCTGGGTCTTGGATGTTGAAAATACGTGTATCATATAATAAAATTCTTAAATATGTGTTTAATATAAAAGTTTTACATATATTTCCGTTGTCTGTTACCTGTAACACAAGTCCCTCGGGTGCTTAGCACGACACCAGGCTAACGTGGTGTAAAGCGTCCATAGATTATTATATTATTATTTTAATAACTCCTACGTATATGAAATCGTCGACTGCAAAAGATGACACACGAACACGATTGTGTGAAGTGCATCGGCTCTGCTCGCCGATCATCCTCTATAATCGCTTTTAATGAACTCGTTGACAAAGTACCATTTATAAATAAATAGATGATGGCCGCAACTCCATTGCGCCAAAATTCGCTTATCACGCAGGGACCGTACATTTTTCCAGGATAAATAATATTTTATGTCCTTCCCCTGGACTCAAAGTGTATCCATACCAAGTTTCAGCAAATCGGTTCAGCAGTTTGGACGTGAGGAGGTAACAGACGGACAGACACACTTTCGCATTTATAATATTGTTTGGATATTCTTGGAACTGTGTAATAAATCCTTCAAGAAAGGTATTAAACAAATTTTTCAAATTTTGAATCAGATCGGACCAGGGAATCACGTTCCCCCCATTAACTTTAACCCCTCTTTTTACCCCTTGAGGAGACGAATTTCGAAAAATTCTTTCTTAGTTTTTAGTCATGTTTGTCATACAAAGAACACTTCCTCTGAATTTCATGTTTCTACGATCAGTGGTTTAGACTGCACGTCGATTCCTAAATGCATATAGTTCATGATAAAGGATTTTGTATAACGATCTGATGGCACGGCAGTGGGATCGCCAAGTCGAGCGCGAAGCAAACACTATGGCAGTGTTTGCTTACATATTATCATTATCATATCATTATCTTTACAGAACCATTTCACCGCATTTTCAGACCCCCATTTGAGAACCTCTGAATAATACCAAAGAGCTGAAAGTTTAGTCGTCTAGTAAGCTCACAACACAAAGGCCAGTAATATATAACATTAACTATGATAATAAACAAATGGCAATAAGGAGCCTTTGACTTTATTTTTTTTGTTTTTGTCTAGATTTCATTACTTTTGAGAGATAAACAAGCAGCTCATTCGAGACTTGGCCTGTTTTTTTCCGGATTTTTTTTGGTGGGATATGGATTATGTGGATGCTTACTTGATGATCGTGCCAATATTATAAACGGTCATACGTAGGGCCTGTATTACGTTTCGTGTATTTATTTATTATTATAATTTTTTTTTATAATCTAAATTAAAAAAAAAACATAAGCCTCGTTTAAAAAATGACAAAAGATTTTCGTAATTGGCTCTCAACGAGCCATGGATTATGTCTAGGCACTCTAGGAAAACTAGAAGTATAGCGATTATTCCAGATGACCTGGGGTAAGAGTCAGCGTTTTTAGTCGAGGACTACAGATCTATTAAATCAAGTGCCCTCTATAATGCGAAAGACTTGTAGTAAATTAGCATGTCTAGTTGAGCGTCGATAAATTTCTTTATTGAATGTAATTTACATTGCAGATTTTCGACTTCAATTTAAAACGCCTCTCGAAATTTTATATTTACTTTAAATTATTATTGGCATTAATCTCTTTCGAGTATTTTACTGTTGATAAATGTGCTCCCTGTTCATTTATTATACGCACATAAAGCCTTGATTGGTGTTTGTCTGTCACTGTAATTTTTTTTTGTTTACGTTTCAGTTCTAAAAACGGGACCCTATTACTAAGACGGCGATGTCTGTCCGTCCGTCTGTTTGTCTCCAGGTTGTAACTCAAGAACGGTGATAGCCAAAGAGTTGAAATTTTTACAGAATAGTTATTTCCGTTGCCGCTATTACAAAAAATGGTAAAAAGAAAATAAATTAAATATAATATATGTTTTCAACAAATTTAAGGGGTAATATTGATTGATTGATGATGGATAATTCGAATCCCATCGCCACGTTATTATTTCATGGCTTTCTTTTAAATTTGTTACCTTTCTTATTTTTTTCCTAACTCTAAAGTAGCTGAATTACCTTTTCCTATTTTTTTGCTTTGACCGGCTTTTTTTTTATCAAAGATAGATTAGATAGCTTCACATTTCCTAAATTTTAAAGCGTTTTCAAGATAAAAGTTTTAAAACATAAAATGCGCAGAAAAAAAACTCTGCGCCAATTATTTTTAACAAAAAATTAAAACCTACTGCCAAAGCAAAACACAAAAATAATAAAAAAAAACTAAAAAGTATTAAATAACATTTATTCTTTTATAGTGCCTGTTTCAGAATTCGGCAAGGCATCAGCCCATTTCTTACACAATTTTCATAATTTTGATGTCGGTACCAGTCAGAAATTTAAATTTAGACAAATTATGACATGTTAGCTGGTACCGACTTTAAAATAATTAAGATTGTGTACAGAAATAGGCTGATGCCTCACCGAATTCTGAAACAGGCACTATTAAAGAATAAATGTTATTTAATACTTTTTAGTTCCTTTTTTATTATAACATTAAACATTTTAACGTTGAAAACGGAATTATATTTCCTAATTTGTTAGAATTTCTACTTCCCCCTTTAGGTATGTTAAAAAGATTAAAAAGTAAAAGTACTTCGATATATGAGGCACTTTTCCATATTTTCCAAATACTTTTTGGAAGTTATAAGCAGATATCCAAACTTAATTTTATGAAGGCGAGGGATCGTTCCGCTTACAAGTTTCGAGGCTCAAGTTATTTCTTTGGGAGTTGCAATTTATAGGATCATGCGAAATTGTTTTATTGTTGAACCTCTATTAAATGATTTTGTTTTAAATGCAATATAATGCAAATAGCTGAGGAATGTAATGTATGCACAGTCTACATACATTACTTTCCTCAGTTGGGTCTAATAACAGCTAATAACTCATAAGTGATACTTAAGACTTATACATGGGCTAGAGGGGTAAGTTTAACCTCTTATATGTAAGTCAAAACTTTAACTACTATAGCCAAAAAATGTTATACACTATCTTCTTTCTTTCATTATTAGCGAGGACTTTTTCCTTAGGCCTATAGGTAATTAAAAAAAATGTATCGTGGTCTTCGATTTTTTGTAAAAATACTGTTTAAACTACAAAACTAACGGGTCAGGATGAACGATTTTTTGGTTATACAATAACACTATAATCCCTAAAGAGGAATTCTTGTTTCTCGTTTTTATTGGAACTTGTACTCGTATATTAATTATTTTCTGTTAGCGGGAGGAGATTTTTGATACTGGGAATGTATGGTCAAGGCAGTTGGCGCCTGTTTCCCCCGTAAGAGAAGCAATAAAAGCTGTTAAAACTTAATTTTTCATTGTGATTCAGTATCTTAACACACTTGCCCAAAGTTACGCGGTCGAAGTTCCGTGACCGATTTTACGTACCAAGGCATTCGGCTGATATGACACACGATACGCGGCCGACCTAACTTAGAGCCGGTCGACACTAAGCGGATTTGCCACAGAGTGAAATAAGTTAGCGGATGACATTGACAGTAGTTTGCCTGTAAACTATTGTCAATGTCACCCGTTAACTCTCTTCACTTCGTGTCTAGAGTGGACAAGCTCTTACGCTCAACCGAATTACATACACAATAACATGACATAATTTCGGCATAGGGCCTTCATGCCTAACTTCGGCGGCTTAACTTCAGCCTAGAGTACTTAGACACTTAGCCTGTTTTATCGCTTACAGAAAGCCTATACAACTTTTTTTTGACAAATGGTGTATGGAGAATTTGTCAAAAAAGTTGTGGTTAGTAGATTACAAATCAAAAAAACATTTCACCATACTACGATTAGACCTGGCAGTAGCGGAAAGTTACTAGTTTTGTTGATAGTATACGATAATAATTATTATTACTAGAGGTCGCCCAGTGGTCGAAATTCGACCGACTATAAAAAAGTATAATCATTTCAATCACAGACTTCAATTTGACATAAAGATCTCTTTACCAGGCCATTGAATTTTTTTTTTCAAAAAATCCCAAACTTCAACAATAAACAAAAGAGTATTTGGTGTACTCGTATGATTATCGAGTCATGTCATAATATTGTAATATGCGTATTGTAACGTGCATAGCGTTTTATTTTTTAAAATATGCAAGAATAAAGCATATTAGCAAGCAAGCTATATATTATAAGCAAGAATAAACTATAACTGGGATAATTTTGACGCTTTTACATTTACACGTCTTTCGTAAAAAGGGGTACAAAGTTTTCCGCTCGTGTATCAATATATAGATGAACTGACCCTTATTTTTTTATTTTTTTCAGTACCAACCATATCCACTGTTTTTTTTTTTCAAAAGAATAGATTAGGTAATAAGTCTACCAAGAAAAAATTATAAAAGATAATTACTATAACGATGTTATAAGTTTTATATTGGACTTGTACTGAAATGCGACGGACTTCAGTCAATTTAACGTAGAACTAGTTTAAGCTATTCACCTAATTGACCGGAGTCCGGTCCTTCAGCGTTTTTCACAGTCTACTTCAATTACTCTAATCGAAACTTACCTACTTATTTACTAACTTATTCGTCCATTAGCGAATAAATTACAAAGTTAGTTTCTTTACCGTTGCTAGTTGAAAAAGTGAACTTTATAAATATTTTCTTGCGAATAAAAATACTTTCGATCGCCGTCGAGCTGGGAGCGTTAAATAATGAAGTAAAAATTCACCTCGATTTTCCCGTGTAAAAAAAAAACGTACGACGTAACTGTAATAAGTATTTAGAAGCGAAGCGCGTTTAGTTTCGTCTAACAAATCTAGTTGGCCTCGGCGGGCACGGGCGACCACAAATCTTTATTAAGAGGAGTGCAAAGAAAGGCGTGCGTCGCGTAACAATGCTTTAATTGCGACTGTTTATCGCCACGATTACTCTTCGGCCTCCCTTAAATAGCGCTCGTACGTCACGGGCGGCATGTAATTATTTTCCACGTAAAACGCTCCAAAAACCCCGTACGGAACGCACAAACTCCTAATACTTCGGAGCACCATAATTTGTCTATCGGTTTTCCTTCGAGCGAGTACTTCTCTAATTTCTTTTGCGACACACCTGGGAAGGCTAATGATGCAGGCGGGCGATTTGTTTTTGTTTCGAACGGCAATAGAACGAACAATTTGTAATTGGAGCCGTAGGAAACTTTATCTCGACAAATTAAACAATTTTGAAATAAGCGCTCCGAATGGGAATGATTTATCGAGTTCTATAAGACTCGAAACCGTAAATTAAGTGCGGCATAAAACTGAGTCTCCGGCACTCTCTGGTCGACTCGCTTCCCGTTTTGTCGAGATAATTTCGATACTTTATTTTGTACTTGTTATTAGGACAACAGTCACTGGGGGACAAAACTTTAATATTGATTTACGTGGAGGCTCAGTTGGCTCTGTTCATCTGTATATAAATTCCTAAAAGGTGTCAAATAAATAAATAAAATTATTTAAATTAACTCGCTAATTAATAAATACATAATAAATAAAATAGTTTATAATAAGAGAACAGTATTTCTATACCTCTCTCTCTCTCTCTCTCTCAAGTGCAGTTTATAGATCCTCGCATACTTAAAACAATGATTTATTAACAACTATATATTGTTTATAACTAAACTGTACCTTAATAAGTTTGTACCGCGGGACATTTATCCGCATAAAATATTTTAAATTTCGAATACAGTTTACGCATAAAGAATAATAATATTCAGACAAATTAAGATAAACACATTCATTATTATATAAAGTCTGTAATAGAAAACATGTAATTATTTATATTAAAATAATATGATTATAATATTCTTTATATTTCAATATCGGCTTCAAATGAAATTGCTGACATTTCAATTTTAATTATATAAATACCAAAAATGGAATAATTAACATTAGAATTAACCCTTATTTATAGCTTGATGTTCGTGGAATTTCTAATTAATTTGGGTTTTGTTCCATATTTACAGTGGATGACTAAATAAATTGTGTTCTCAGAGCTTAAATCGCTAGGAATGTCGGAAAACTAGCTTTCCTAAATAATATATTGCTAAGTTAGTAATGTAATTAGTGTTACTTTTACTTTGAATCTACTTAGTAATGTAAATGGTTCCTCTATTTATTACATTAACTATAAAGGTTTATTTGAAACGTACATTTCTACACTTCTTTTATCTGAACTGGTGTAAAATAATTTTGTTGTAAGTTGTAAACCAAACTATTTTTTTGTTTCTGCTTAATTTTATAAATCCGGTAGTATACTTTCAGTAACTTCATAATATATACTATAATATATATTAAGAAGTTAGTGAAAGTACAGGTTGAAAGTACAGGCAAAATTTCGAAAGAATGCGCCAGAAATAAAAAAAAGTATAAAATATATAAATATTAAACAATAAGTGCAATAAAAAAAAATTTAAAATATATATTTTTAATAAAGATACTTAAAATAAAAGTATTTCTTAATATTTGTCATGTCAGCAAGACAACATTTCTAGGTTCGTGTAGACAAAACTAACTTAATTTTTTACCTAGTTATCTAAGTTATCTAATAGACAAGCCAATGTCAGCTAGTCAAAACAGTTTAAAAGAGAACTGGCTAGCTATCCTAGCTTGAAAAACAAGCTTTATGTATCCCGGACAATATGGCCAATGGTTGATGTTTTGTGAACGGAAGCATAGATAATAGGTACTTGACGACATAATTTCCTTGTTACACCACAAAACCACATGGTGGTCATTTTGGTGAGCAGAGACTATATTAGTTATTTTGTTTATCAATGACTCTGGCATTATTTTCATTGAAAATTTTGTGTAAAATTATCTAGAAGCGAAACCTTCAGAAACTGTGAAATTCACACACATAAGATTAAAAGATAATTTTCTTTTCGCTTCTTATAATTTATTCAATCTTTTATAACATTTCATTCTTTTTGTTCTCAAAATTATTATTTGCTACAATTTAAAAATCGTCAAGTCATAAACAATAACTTCGAAAAGAAAAGAACTGTGTCGAAAAATAAACAACGAACATCGCCGATTACGTAGAGGCATGAAGATGCCATCACCCGGTACATGTGACCTAGTGAGCCTATCAAGAGTCACTCGTTTTTGTTAGTTTTTTTTATGATATTTATGGGGCAAACGAACAGACGGGTTACCTGATGGAAAGCAACTGCCGTCGCCATGGACACTCGTAACACCCGAAGAGTCGCAAGTGCGTTGCCGGCCTTTATGAGGGAATGGAAATAGGCATAAAGGGGATTAGGGAAGTTGGGCCACCGGTAAACTCACTCACTCAACGAGACACAGCACAATGCCGTTCCAAGCCAGTCTTCTGTGAGTTTAAATAAGCATAAATAACCATGACTTGTGTAGATGGACTATACTCGAGAACTCCTTACTTCCTAGCAGTCGATACTTGTTGGCTTTATTGCGAAACTTTCGCGAGCATTCCTCTTTTATTACTCCAATTTCGTATAAGCCTACCGTGAGGGGATCCCTCGATCTTTATTATTTAGATTTCGATCGCGTGTCGAACTACCGAGTATGTTATAGTCCTCAATTATTGACATGCGATAAATCCGATCTAAAAGCGAGCGTAAATCGAACCGCAGACTGCACTTTTCAATCGTAATGTCAAAGTGTAATGGTCGATGCAAATGGAAAATTGATTCGATACCCTGAACACTTCGCGGAACAGAATTAGCGGGTTGCATGAGTGACGGTCGACTGTTTGAGGAACGACTTGCATTCGATTACTTTACATAGCCTTCTGTGACTGATTTAATAAAAAAATATTTAAAATGCGATATAAAATACAAGTATACAAGTGAAAATGGGACTTTACTACGTTAGCCTATGATTATTATTGATGGTCCAATCTGTTTGTCTATCTGTCACCTTTTCGTTAGTAAATGCTGCACTAGTTTAGTTGAAAATTGATAAAGATATATTTTTTTAATGTTTATTGTGCACGACATAGACACCTTTTTAATGTTCATTGTGCACGACTTAGACACCTTTTTGATGTTCATTATGACACTTGACGCAAAGACACCTTTTTTCTATTAACTTATGGTAGTATAAAGATAGCTCTCCTTATAATTCTCTAATCGTAGTTTCTTTTATAAGATTCTTTAAAGAACTCATATTAGATCATATTTTGGTAGCAAATTTAAAAAATCATAAATTGATGTATATGATTTCATGCTCGTAACTCCACATAATTATTTTAGGTAAAAATTTAGAACTATTATATATAATAAAGTAGGTTTCCAAATCATATTCCAAATCAAATAATATGAAACTGTACGAGTAAAACTTTCACTTTTATTTAAAATAGCCCATTTTAAATAAAAGTGTTGTTTTCGATCCGTACATTGGAACGCATCTACAAAAAGTATTAAAAGGATCATCACAACTATACGTTACAAAAGCTGAATTCGGCCTCATGATTGACCCACAAAACTCTCGGCGTGGAGCGTCAAACTTGCAGCGGGCAGATTAAAAACCGAATGTCCTACAAAAACGACGGCTACGAGGGGGCATAAATTATACTAATGTACTAGTGAACCTGATAGGCGTTGTCCTGAGACTTCTAATTCTGACTAATTTGTGCATATGGGTTGGCTAAAAGCGGTAGGGCCGTCCATTTGCTTTATTCCTAACACTGTGCAGATTTTTTTATCCATTATATAAAAACATTTTGGGTTTTTATTCCTGACGCTATAACTTTAGAATGCACGAACCGATTTCCACGGGTTTGCATCGGCAAACCCGTGGAAATCTTAAGACCTTTCCGATGAAAGGTCTTAAGTTCCGTGAAGCTTATAGCAAATACATTCAGAAAATATTTCAAAACTGTTAAAATAAATTTTACGTACAGCACCATCTCTTAAACATAGCATGCACTACAACGCGATTTTCGAATTCTACGTGAGCGAAGCCGCGGGTAAAGCTAGTAATGTATGAATTGTAAATAAAATAATTATAAATAAATAACTCATCAATACAAGATTAATTAAAATACGTAGTAAATATATAAAGTATATAAGTCCCAGAAACGTTGTGTCCATGTATGTCCGTCTATCAGCGTACACATCTATTGTATGTGATTTTATGTCTCAATCTGTTTGTCCGTCTGTAATGCTTAAAAACGATAGTTTAGATGGGTTGAGAGATATTTTTTCCCCAAAAGGACATAGAACGAATTTTATCGCTACACGTTTTTCCGCACCATAAACGAATTTTATCGTACCGAAGTCGCGGGGAACATCTAGTTAAGAGCATAATAGTCGTAGACAAAATGAAAGCCGATATTAACCGTATTTCGACTACCATGCGCAAACGACCAGGTTAATTTAAATTCAGTTGATTTATATTCGAAAACGGAATCGGTACATATCGAGTCGCACGTTAGTCCGTGTCAGCAGGGGCTCGACTCTCATATCTCGAATTTCGATTAGTGGCATTTACTACCCGCGGATACAATATGGCTGTTAGGCTTCCAGGCAAAATACGAGGCGTGAGAAACGACCCTTAGAAGTCCGATATATTATCAACTTGCTTTTGCTGGCGGCTTTGCCCGCGTATAATTCGATTACTGCAAGACTATTACTATATTGTACAATTAAGTAAGTGCTAAAATTAAGTCAATTGATAGTTCTTTAGGACGAAGAAGACTTTAGGATGAAGGAAGGACAAACAAGCAATCCAATAATCCTATTTATAACACCTATTATGAACGTGCACCGCTGCCAGCATTACGGCAAAACCCTTCGAAACGACTTTCGAGTCATGAGAATCGGGCACCAGAGGTCCGACTATTATCAGCGCACAGTTGCCGGCATTACGCCGAAGATTGCAGCCCCGACCGGGCATCAAATCCCGGACCGAGCATATTTGATTAGGGGAACTCGGACTATTAAGTACCTACTTTTGTATACGGGTACCTTCTATAATAGTGTCGTTTTAGGTTAAGTACCTAATAGGTATTAATTGGAATGCCGAGCAGCTCTAGCATAGCAACCGATAAAGTGTTTTTTTCTACAGCAAGATAGACAGTGACGTATGCACGAAGGAAATCTGTCAGTTTATCCTAACTACCTGCCAGTTTGTCTATAGATTCGTATGTCTACTGACGCTATGCTGCTGATTCAAACATTGGATTTTTGCACAAACTAAGGGTTTGGGATAGGAAAAATTAAAAAATGTGAATTATTTTTGTTGCCAGATAATATCACGTAGATGATTAGTTAAATTTATAAAGTAAACATTTTCTAATTGTTCTTATGTTATGTCATGCTATATGGGCTTTAGTTCGGCTATGTCAAGGGAAAGATTTGATTTTATTTTTCGACATCTTCATGTCAACGACGACTACAAGATCCATGACAAATTTACAAAAATACGCCCACTTGTAACAAAACTCAATTAGAAGTATTTAGAGTTTGCTCCAATCGAAGAGTATTACAGCGTAGATGAGGCTATGATCCCATATTATGGTAGACATGGCTGTAAGCAACATATAAAAGGTAA
>JAOTAV010057130.1:0-15307 GCA_026546445.1 Cyclargus thomasi
ATAGACTACAGGTTTCATTTTCCTCTACGCCTTTAATGACGGCGACGACATTGACGATAGAGCAATGTCGCTAAAAATGAAACTTATATACTAGATAATAAAGTTGCATTTTATAGGGCCAAAATAATAACGGCGTAAGGACCAACGATGATCGCCGATTACATAGAGCCTGTGGTCGCGATACATTTCTAAAGGGACAAACAGCGTAGGAGTAAATAGGGTAATGTCGCAAACCCAATTGTCCTTCGGTTTGAAATGTATTAAAGGCGTCAATATACTTGTCACTGAGATTGCTAAATCTCGCCTACATTACAATATTCGATGAAGTTTGGTTATCAGTATGCATAGAGCAGCGGGGCACCAAACAGGTACTATTGTAAATAGCTTGGGCATAACTAAACAGCTCGCTTTAATAGTTTGCATTGCGGATATTGGGAGCCTTCGAATATCTTTATCTTCTTATCGAACAGACTTGTTTAACGTCAAACGGTTTTTATTTGGGTTCCGTATCCAAAGGGTAAAAACAGGACCCCATAACTAAATCGAGCCATATTTCACTATCTTCAGCTTGTGTTAGTAAGCTATAGTGCTCTCTGTTCTAGGTGGTGGCGGTCATTAAACCTCTGTCAAAATAATCGCACAACAAGCTAAATGTCCAAAACCAGAAAACAGGAATATTTCTAAAATAGCTATTTCAAGCCCTTCATTTTGATAATTTTGACTTTAAAACCGCCGTTTTTATTTTTCAATTTTTAATCTACCGATACATCATTCGTTAAAATCCATCAGGCAGTTTAGGCTGCAGAGTGTGCCAAACAATTATACATACATACATACATCGCGCAGTCTTGAAAAAGACATTTGACAATACCCACACACAATTGACAACAAAGTGCTGTGTCAGCACTTTGTTGTCAATTGCGGTGTGTATAGAAAATGAAAAAAAATTTGCCAGAGGGTGAATGACCGCTACTGTCTAGATTGATTGTAGGTTCTATAGTAACATTAATTTTATAATTTATACCTATTCTGAAACAAAGATTGATTCCAGTGAGTTATGCTCTCTTGTTAACAAAATAATAGTGACAAAACATCGTAAGCATTATCTTCCAATGCCGGGGTCAGAACCTATCCATTGTAACCGCTTATTAATACGCCGACACTCACCTACTTGCCAATTCAACTAGATAAAAGGCACGCCAGATTTTGTTTTCATTTTGCAACGACATTAAAACAATATATTACCTATCACCCAAATCGGTTCATCCATAATATATCCTCGACTTCGTGTGTTAGAGCACAAAATCGCTTAGACGCGACACATCCGTATCGTTGATTTGTCTGTGATGCTGGTACCGATAAGTATCATCCATTCTTACAAAACAATGATACTATATGACATATCGCGTATAGATCGGCGCGGGCGACAGCGCACCCCCGGGCTCGCCACTCGAATAAACATCGATTTATCGTAATCGAATCGGTTACGTGGCGATTTGCTAATCGTAATTTATGGTCGCGACCTCTGTAGCAATTAGGATATTTAATTGTCTTTAATCGACGAGCGATTACAGACTTTTCATTAATCATACCATCGGAAATATTTTCCTATAGAACTTTTGAGCAATATTGAGTTTCTCACAATGAGATTGTATGAAAGTTCGCTACCAACGACGTAGACCGTGCAGATATGATAAGGCTTAATAATAGTATGCAAATTGCCTTTCGATCATTAATGAGTTTAAAACAATCGACCACACCAGAACTATTACGTTGAACAATCTAGATTGTAGTTGAAGAAAATCATTACGTTATAACTTATACAACTAGATCTGAATTCTGAACACCTAAAAATATACGTATAGTAGATAGATGATGCTCGCTTCTCCGTAGCGCCAAAATTCGTTTATCGAACCGTACATTCCTCCGGAAAAAGTATCATAATTGCCTCCCCGGGATTCAAAGTATGTTCATTCCGAATTTCAGCGAAATCAATTCAGCGGTTTAGGCGTGGTAACATACAGACAGACACGCTTTCGAATTTATAATATTAGTAATATATTCTAAGAACTATGAATCAAATCTTCAATGAAATGTATCTAACAATATTTTTAGAAATTTTGGATGAAATCTGACCACGGAATCGCGTTCTCCCATACTAACTTTAACCCCCCTCGAAAAATCCCAACTTATTAGTCACCTATCGATGCCTTACTGACTCAACCTCGTATTTTAAAAATGGCTACATTTCAGGAGACAAAAAAAGGATTATATATTTTTTCTTAATAAATGTACAAAACTAGATTTAATGTTATTTGATAAGTAAATTGTTATCTACCAAATAACCTCATATTTAGTTTTGTACAATTAGTAGGAAAAAAAAATATAATCAGTTTTTTTCATCCAATGAAATGTAGCCATTTTTAAGATACGAGGTTGAGGCAGTAAGGCAAAGCTATGTCATGCGGAGAACACTTTCCTTAAATATCATGTTTCTACGGTCAGTGGTTTAGGCCGTACGTTGATTCCTACAAACATATAGTTCAGGACAAATGATTTTTATAATGATATAGATAAGTGCTAAAAAGAGGTTCTGCCCTTTTTGAAGTCGGTTAAAAATAAAAAAACAATCAACAGACGTAACTGACCGAGCGGTGAACATTTAATGCTATGCAAATGAAAAGTTCCTTATCACTTTCTTCGATTCCGTAACAGTTAAGTTCCGAGTCTGTTGATGTCAGCAGTCAGCCGGGAGACAGGCGCGCAAATCACGGTAAATACAAGAAATGCCCACTCGGCTGCTGTTATTTGAAGCGTGCTAAATGTCTCACCCGACAGTGGTCGAGTTCTTCAAAGGCGTATCTGTACGCTTATATCATTGGCGTTTTATTAGTTGTGCAGTTTAACACAATATACGGATTAGGAAGTAAACTAAGTTCACAGTTATGAAGCGTTAGATTAGTGTTAATGATACAAGTCGATAAAAAGTCGGCGAAATCAAGCTATTATTTACTTAGAATAGTAATTCCAATGATGATATAAAAATAAGATTTTGCATTCATTGGAAAGGTCTCGGGCTCCGGGAGGTTTATCCATACTAGTATTATAAATGGGAAAGTGTGTTTATTTGTTTGTTTGTATGTCCCTTCTTCACGTCTCAACGGAGAAACTTTATAACGTGATTTTTTGTGTGAAGTTAGTTGGGGTGCTGGAGAAGGATATAGGGTACTTTTATCCCGGAAAAATATACGGTTATAAATTTATTTTGGCGCAACAGAGTTGCGGACATTAACTAGTAGCAAGCAAAATTCAGGAACAAATTAAAGAAAATCAACACGGACGAAGTCGAGGGCAAGAGCTAGTTACTATAAATTTCCCTCTGTAATTGATTTTCCAGGAAACAAGTAAGAAAGTCTTTTAACAATATCTAAATTCAATAATATTGTGTGGAAACAGCTGTATTGATAAAACATATACTTAAAATTATAATTATTCAATTTTAATAGGGTCGACAAAGTTAACATTTCATAATAATATGTGACACAAGTATTTTATATACACAAATCAATTTAGAAATAATGTTTTTTTCCAGACACGTTATAAATCAATCATTTATCAATTATTATTTAACTATTACTAAACACTTGCCAACTCGAGCAATTAGTGTCAAATTGTCAATTGACAGGGATTAATATTTTGCAAATCACTAGAGTAGATGGAACATAGTGTTTATTTATTTCATAACTTATCAATAAAACATTATCACAATATAAATACTAACAGTAGTGTTACTCAGGGATGTACTTGAAATCGTGCAACGTCGTTGCTGCAATCTGTTTTCTAAACTTTATGAGTAGGCGTATAGTTTGTCAAAAAGAGTAGATGCTAAATTAATGTTATTTATCATTAAATCAAAATTGTTTTAAAAACTTTATATAATTAATAAGAAGTGACCAGCGTGTTAAAACTATTAAAGTGCACAAGCCGTGTTATGGATACTTAATACAGCGTCTTCTCTTGATTGACAGAGTGTACGAAGATGGCCTACTGTATAATATCATTATTTATGTGTTATGTAGTATGACTAATTGGTTATAAAATACCTGCCACGAATTGTGCTAGACGCATCAATCAGTGTTGAAAATTAACGGAAAGGTATGTGTATACTTTAATAATAAAATAATGAGAAATAATAATATTGATAAAGACCAACAAGCACCAAACTCGAAGCTTTTATAAAAAAAAAACAAACTGATCTGTACGAACAATAATCTCACTGCACAAAAAATAAAAGTTATTATTTCGGATTTTCAGAAACTATTTTTTTTCTATACGATAACTTTTATAAGTTGGTAAAAGGTATATAATTTTGTAGTAGGTTTACAATTTGCATGAATGTAACCGAAACCACTACGAAATTGCATTTTCGCAAGCCGGTTATTAAATGGCCACCAAACGAATGCATCTCGTTCCCAAATGATTCCCGAGCGAGATTAATATTGGATTCCCATGCAACTGTTAGGTACATTTTATTATTACATGCTATTTATACTATCAAATTTATTAATATTACCTTAAACACACACAAAAAATTTAATCGTTGTCATTGAGGTCTCTGATTTCATGAAAATGTTGTTATATAAGCCATTCGCAAATCTCTTAATACACATAGTATTAAGAGATTTGCGTATGGCTTATATTCACATACCAAGACCGTCAGGACAACATCTGTCAAGTCCAATTTTTTCAAACAGCTTTATGCGGGCTCGCGAGTTTTTTTTAATGATATTTAGAGGGCAAACGAGCAGACTGGTTACCCGATGGAAAACAACTACCGTCGCCCATGGACACTCGCAACATCCTAAGAGTCGCAGGTGCGTTGCCGGCCATGCCGGAATAGGAAATAGAGATAGGAGATTTGGGAAGTTGGGCCACCGGTAAACCCACACACTAAACGAAACACAGCACAACGCCGTTTCACGCCAGTTTTCTGTGAGGCCGTGATATCACTCCGGTCAAGCCGACCCATTCGTGCTGAAGCATGGTTCTCCCACGGCAATGAGCATCCGTATTATGTACTTGAGATCGGAAAATGTCTCATTGGTACACCCACCGGGGTTCGAACCTGCACCCTTTCGCAAGGTTGGCTGCAAAGGTCTTGCAAATAAGGCCACAGACGCTCTAAAATAAGATATTTAAAATGCAGTGACATTGGGTTTTCCATAGTAAAGGTATTTCGTGGCTGTGATAGATTCTTTAAATACTCAGTTCGCTTAGTTTATCTTTACAGTAACACATCTAAGCTCATAGATGGCGTTATTAGTACAATATTTTTTTATTTATAATCGACAATACTATTATTTTTTTAAACACACCTAGAACCACAAATTACTATGCTGAATCCCAAACTTAAATAACTTACAGTTTTTTCATAAAGTGTACTACAAGCACGAATGGGTGGGATATGGAGAGATTGCTTCGCTCGCCTAATAATTAGACTTCTATCACACAAACAACGCTTATAATAATACCCTAACTCTTGAAGTGCCTGAACGGCCGATACGCTGCCCCGTACCTGGGTACGTTGGCAGAAGTGTGGAATATGTGCGTGGTAGCCACAAAGGAAGATCTTCCGACCGAGAGAGTTGTTATACTCGGTCAGGCCGAAGCACTTGTGATACATTTCAGCTGACGTATATATACCGCTGCGTTTCGAAAACTTCGATAGCGCGATGCAGGGTTATTACGCTTAATGTGGGTACCGCCACTAAGAAGCTACTCGGTCATATTATAAGTTCTTCCGGAACTTACCACGGGTCAGGCTAACGTAAGAATCAGGACGTTTATAGATATTACTTGCGATCCCGATAGTTATCAGCGTTATCCTGCCTTGGTTTAAGGCGGTCTTGGTTTAAGAATCTGAACCATTTTCAAATCGCAACACACACGAAAAAATGACATCATAACCTAACCTCCTCGTTTTTGGAAGTCGGTTAAAAATCAGTTCAGCCGCTTGGGAGGTGGTTAGTGACACACACATGCACACAAAAATTATATATCTTTTAAGAGTATTATTGTAAAAGCCGCATGATCACTCATTTAATTTACGTAAGAACATTAACTCTCAATTTAACAATAACACAATTAAGAGAATCATTTATCAGATTTGATCGGGTGTTTGTTTCACAATTTTTTCACGAGTATTGCAAAAATTAAACGAAACGTATTGCACTGGTATCGACAATTACATCACTATTGTCAATATTTAACCGCGCATCACAATTTAGTGACGTGCCTAGATCTTATCGATGTTTCAATTAATTTGTAGAAAGAAATATTTCATAAGTTTTAAAACCAAGTTAAAACCATACGTAAAGTTAAGAGCTACTCGATGTTAATGTTATTTAATTATTATATTGCTCTTAAGGCATATTTTTAATGTAAAAAGCGTCTAAGAGAATTAACCCAAGATCTTTTAAAGATAGACCATAAAGATGCAAGCTTATTGCAATGTTTATTTTTTGTTATACATAAGCAAAAACCATGCCAGGACATTGCTTGTGAACTTCTAACGTGTACATAAAATTTAAAACTTATTACAATACACTAAACACACACACATATTTTTTCTCCGATATGTTGCTTTAATACGATCTGTAAACATACAATACAGTGGATGAGATAACTGAACAGATATAGCACGTTATACTATGTAGCGAAAGTCATCATAATGAGTTACACCTCGGGCGAAACAGCGACTCAAAATTGCCTTCCATTTGACACACTCAATCGGCATTATTTACCGCATTAGAGAACATTGATGATAGAAAGTCTAATATTACTTATGGTCTAGTTAGGTGTACATAAACCTACAGCTTTTTGGATAAAACTTTAGATTATAAGATATTTCATATAATTAATCATTCATTTGATTAATTATGTAATGAATATGCATGTTAACTAAATAGAATTATTTTTATTATTTAAAATTACTATATGGTGCTAAATGTAACTGTATAAGTTTCTCAATATTATTGTAATGTAACTGAGGGAATGAGCGAGATATCCCCAACACAAGTAATACTTACTTAATGGGGATGTCTCATGGATATGTTTGTATTTGATTTTTTTATTGACAAATTATAAAAAAGGTATTATTATTGTTATTATATTATTCATTTGTAAGGTATAATTTTTTTCATAAAATTAAATTTTATATCAAGGACGAAAAAATAAATGTTGACAGTTGACACACTCAAAACGATGCCGCCGACACATAAAGTAGTTGACTTATAAAATCACTGTTCTTTAGCTTCTTAATAAAATTGATAATTTATTTTGCGGCTCCTGCATTGAGGTCTTTATAGTTTAAATAAAATATCCGTATTTATCACATAATCGTATGAGCTGATCCGACTTGTCGTGCGGTGTAAAAGTCGTTATCGGCACAATAGTGTTGGCGAGCGTCGCGAGATCTTTGTCGATAATTTCGTACTGACAAGCAAATTAGTCGATGGCTTTGTCTCGCTCTGACGTATTAGCGTAATAGGTGATCGAAAAAGTCTAGATAAGAGACCGGTCCCCGTTCAATTAGCCAGCTCATTTGATTGTATGAATGAAATTACATAGTGATACGCCCGTTACCCAATGTGAGTTAACTAGCGAAACTTTCTTTAATCGACTACACATTGTTAAAAAGATTGTTTTGATTGAAGATTAAAACTTTCACGATACCTACACAATGAAGTATAAATAATTGTTGTACTTAAATTAATTGCCTTTGACGTTTTATTAATTAGCATTGAAATGACATCGCATTGACTAGTATACTATTAGTTCATACTCTTCCATGTATTCAAAAGGTTAACTGCATAGTATAATTAAAAGATAAATAAATATTTTAAAATCCAGATAAAATAAGTATGTCAATAAAGAGTGGAAAAACAACAAAAGAAAAATTTTCACATAAAGCTTCGCATCACTAGAAGCAAGAAAGTATGAAATTATCTTACACCTATATTTAGAGATGTTTTAATTATGGAAGATGATCATTATGACCATATACAGCGAGTTTTATAGCAGGTCCCCCAATAACGGGCTATTGTGAGGGCTCTCGTTAAATACACTTTTATATTGTTTAACGATGGCCAGCCGGTTAAACTTGATATTTCAATATTCAGGTTTACTTTCTGTTTCGTTTCTTTCAAAATCTTTCGCTTCGCCATTTATATGGAGGTGTGAACCACGACATTTCAAATTTCTCAATTTCTTTTTTAAATTAAAATACAAGTAACAG
Source organism: Cyclargus thomasi (assembly GCA_026546445.1). Taxonomy (NCBI): domain Eukaryota; kingdom Metazoa; phylum Arthropoda; class Insecta; order Lepidoptera; family Lycaenidae; genus Cyclargus; species Cyclargus thomasi. The sequence continues at coordinate 8,297 of JAOTAV010057130.1, forward strand.
TTAAATGTGAGATAAGAGAGCATTATCTCAGTAACCGGAAAAAACATCTAATTTAAACAATCGATAAGTTGTTTAATTACTTTTCTAATTATTTTATTTTAAAAGCTAAACTAAGATAAGGGTCTGATAGTAGTAGAAGATAATTGGTAGCTTCAAGTACTTTTTTACTATTATTAGGACGATTTCAATACGGTTTTCAATTTGGTTGTTAGAGTAACAACTCACCAGGCGGCGCTGCAATAAGCAGTTTTGTATGACAAATGTTATGATTTAGAAAAAACACACTAACCCGATTTTAATGCGCGTTTTAAACATGGATTTGGCACAAGTGTCTGAGCCTGTGCTCTTTTAAAAGCACAGTATTTAATAAATAAAAACAAAATATTTTTTTTATGCCATTTTCTGTATTTCGATTATTTTACCCTTTTACAATGTCATTTAAGCGGTACGTAGTGGGTTTTTTATTTTGTTTTTTTTATGATACCACATACTATCAGTGACTTCTTTGCAAACATCGTTTCTTGCTTAAGGAACAATTTTTTCCCATTGCAAAAACTATACTCGAATATTCTTTTTTAGAGATTTTAGTACCACTATCAAATGAAATTATTTCAAAACACGAGCGAGAAATGGTAACAAACTTATAAATGCTAATATAGTCTATATAGTGGTTAGCATATGCATGTAATGATATTGTTGGTGAAATCGGTGCGGTTGCGAACATAATACATGTTACATATATTGTGTCTGCATGTCTATTTATTAAGTTCTTTCCCGGAAAGATATCTTATTAGCGGAGTAACTTTATCGGCCGCTTTCCCTATATTATTACCGCTTTTCTCGCCCTTCTATTTCAATGCTGGTACTAGATTCACAGTTAGATGTCACGCTTGTTGGCTGAAATGTCGATAGTGTAGTATCATCACTATTAATTCTGGACATATTTTTTTGCAAAAAAGTTTTTTTTACATTATGTAATCACGTTTTATTTTCGGTTTTTATTTGACATTTTTTATTTTTTAAGTGTAAAAAAAATTAATTATTTTGCAAACTTTTTTTAGACTGACATAAAAATGTTAAACACAAAAATTTCATTGTTTGACATTTAAATGATAACGTTGAATTACCATTCAGGTGGGGTGAAACGATCTTGATCTTTATCGATGTATCGATATTTACAACGTGAATGTGAAATTGAATAGAGTAAAAAGGTTAAATCGATATCGATAAATAAATATTCCGTGTTGTAAATCGCGTGATTTTGGTTTCATTTGGCAAAATTGTGGCGACATTTTACGTAGGGTCCTATATTTATATACAGTTAACGTTCCGATCTTCGTTGCAAGCAGCCACGACACATAAAAATGAAATAAAATGCCATTTTATGACATGAGCAATAACTTAAATTTTCTAATGACATTTGTCTAACTGCCCACGGCGCGGCTGCCTTAAAGTAGCGCGCAAAATGAAACATATTGCTTTTCATAGTGGCATTTTATTTGATTTTTTATGGCGCAACTGCTTCCAGCGAGGATCGTAATATTAGCTTAAAGGTTTTAAATTGTATGTATTGTGTGTTGTTTTCTGTTGTCAATACAGAAATCAACACGTAATACATAAGCTAAATGGCTTCGAATATTAGGCCGGGAACGAACGTATGTACGTTTTCCTTATTAGGTTTACCAATCCGTATGAATTTTCATTCAAAGAGCGTCTTCCGTTTCAAAATGGTGGAGGCGAATCTGAAAAGAAAAGTGATAGCCAATATTTTAAATATAAATATAGAATTTTTCTGTCATTTAATTCTTCAGAGCGTTGTGTTCAATTTTTTAGTTGAATTTGAATGAAGCGACTGAAACAAAACATATGTCGCGACTTACGGACGCGGCTGACAGCCCATACAAAAACGTCCGCGACTGAGACGCGTCTTTTTGTTAGAATCAATTTTAACACATAAATGTATAATAGGAGAAATTGAAAGAGAGCCAGTTAGCGGGTTTACGTCTTTTGGTCGGAATATATCAACTCCATGTAAGTCGTGATCTGTCGGATAGGTTTGACATAAACTGACCAACTTACTTAAATCCACAATCTGTATCTGATTCAACTTCTCTGATTGTACAATTACTATCTAAACGCCGGCTATTAGCCGCGTTCATAAGTCGCGTCCGATAGGTATGTTTTCAGCTTCAAGTGTTATAATTTATTTTATAGTTAAAAGAATTACCTAACCGGCTAGAAATAAATAAATGCACTGCCACGTTTTAAATAACTAAACTCCAGAACCTAACCCGTATCACATTTTCTATCTGATAAGTGATAACTTTCTGTTATTGTTGTTTTTTCGCATCATTATAACATCAGAGGAGATAAAAATGTTGTTTTGAATTAATCAGATTATATTAATTGCTATGATCTCTAAGTAGGGCTTCCGTTGAAAGGTGTGTGAATAAGTCAAGCAAACAAACTATTCTTATTCTTAAGAAAGAGATTTCTAAATATAAAAGGATGTGTTTAATTTCTTGCCATCTTAAAGAATCACTGAAATTTTAGAACGGGTTAAATGAAAAGTTTTGTTGATAGAATTTCCTGCTTTCTATTACTGGTAAATGAGGTAGTCTGGTACTTGTGAGATTCCGATTAATTAGGCAAGATCTTTTAAGCTTTAGGGGTTAGTAAAGAAATATATTTCAGCTTTTTATATATATGTCTTAAACATATTTTTAAGCTTTTCATACATCGCAGATTGGCCTAAGCTTGTACGGCTGGTTTACATAACCCGCGCTAAATGCTATGTGCCACTTTTTTGCAGCAATTATCCGGAGCTTAATTCGATAACGTGATTGGAATGATCAAAATCCGCTAGTATTTAATGTACATCCCCAAAAATTCCTTGCCACTTGACTGACCTACGTCATTTGGTCGGAATAACTCGGTCCATGTAACTTGGTTCGACATAACTAGACAAATAACGTATTCACTGATAGTACTATTTCGTAATATACCTCGCAACGTCTATCTTCCATCAAAGACAAACGCACTGTCGCAAGAGTCGCGAAAAATTCGTGAGCGACATTGCGACAAGATGACAAAGCTCAGGTCGACCTTTCTAGCCGTATCATTGTACATCGTCACTGTTCACACGACAATCTGGTACAACGATATTCTTGTCGTAATAAGTCGTTTGGTTGTACCATCGAAGTAATTTATACAGAGCCAGTTGACGTGCCTACGTCATATAGTCGGAATGGGTTTATAAACTTACATGGGTAAGTCGAGATCTGTCCGGCTGATTGATTTGTTGACATAGAGGAACCAACTAACTTAGATCCGCAATATTGCTTTGAATCAAGATTTCTTATGTGTTAGCTCTGAATTAGTCGCAAAATTCCTTTCGCCCGAACGACTGTTTCGGTCGCTATACCTCAAGATCACAAGCAAATTTTTTAATATGAAATTGTAAGATTTGCCTTTATTACGCACATTCTGGCGTCGGTCTCAGGCTAATATTAAACTAATTCCATATTGAACATGTGCCCTCCGCCTCTGATAATACTTTTTGATTAAATATAACTTAAAAAGCAGTTTAGGTCGATTTCATGCCTCACATTTTACATATCATAATTTATTATGTGCTACTTTTCATATTGCTTTAGGGATTATTATGACGTCCCCGATTACAGCTAAATTAATTTATTTTCGACCTTATGTGGACATGTGAGTTTTAGCGCTATTTCATTAACTGCATCATTGTGTTGCAAATTGCAACAAATGCAATTGCAATAAAATAGCAATAAACTTTCAATGCAGTCGCATATAATAAATATTTGTTTAGTAAGTAAACCAAGGCAGTTCTCAACATTAAAGTAAAATGGCCTTGAATTGATTTCACGTACGGTCTAGATGTAAAATGACATACCGGTAGGGTTGGCAGACATAAGGAAAAAGTTGGACAGAAGCTTTTTGAGCTTATTGGAATATTCGACCTGGATTTGGGGTTTGAGTTATGCAAAATATAAACACCTAGAACATGATACTGTAAAGATTTACGCACAATATCGAACTTGTTGATTTGTTAAAAATTGAGATAGCTTGTCAAGGGCAGACTAAAATTATGACGTCCATGCGTTTTTCATATATTTATTTTTAATTTAAAGGCTGATTAGGCTAGAAGATTTTCATAATAACCGTTCATTATACACCACTACTCCCAAATAGCAAAATTTCTGGTATTTTCATACAAAATATGTCTGGCGAAGCTGACCGGTTTTTGGCTATATGGAATTTCCGGCGTCAACCTTATAATTGCAAAATGCAAAATTTGCGCATCACCCTCTACAGCTTTGTCTTCCGGTTTTGTCCGGCTAAGTTGTCCGGATTGTCCGTGGCCTCTGGCACTGGCAACCCTATACCTGGTAGTTGCAAAATTGGTGCGTCACGCTGCACGCGCACCGCGGACTGATTTCCTCACGTTATGGGAAATGAGATGGTGCGTTTTGCCAAATCGCTATTCTTTTGTTGCGACTGTATTGTTTTTGTGACTTGTGCAAAAAATCATTGCGTACAGTATACATTATAAAGAGTAAGGTTGTTTATGATCGATTTACTTTTATCGAAAAATTAACAGGAAAAAAGTTTATTTCATTCCACATAACACAAGACCCTACGCTTATCTTACAAACTTTCGCGGTATGATTATGTTATGTGAACCTGTCAGTGTTGAGTTCCGTACCTAAATGGTAAAATGCTATCGCTTGATAGGGCGTGGCCTATTATAGCTGTTTAACTTTCAGAAGTACCATTTTTAAAATTTTTGCTCGTCCAACTCGCACTTGGCCGGATTTTTATTCCTCTTTTTCCACCAGCAGACACTGATGACGTCATAAAGTATATCACGGCTGACGTTTGTTTACATAAGCAATTTCTCTCAAACAATAGTGTGTGTAATTAGCTGGGCAAAGGTCACGGGCCGCGGAGGTGTCTAATGAGAGTGAATCAATTTCTCCGGCCCCGGGCGAGTGCGGCCTTCACGAAGATCTTACGTAATATATAGTGCTCGTATAGATACAGACCTAGGCCCCAATGGTGCGCGGCGTTGCGTAGGCACAACTGAGGCTTAGCTAGCTAGAATCGCCAAAAAATTCATGAAAATTACATAAGCGTTCGTAACGCCTTATGTCAGAAGTAGATTCTACAATGGGTTCACCTTGTAATCCGATTTTGAATTAAAAATAATAGCATTATATTTTTGAAAATTTCTGATTCTAAAAAGCATGAATGAAAACAAGCTAATTGTTTAAAAACAAGAAATCCTACTGCTAGAACCGTTGCAATTTAAACAATATTCGAGTTTGGTGACAGAAATCCGCCATTTTGTTTTTTGTTTATATTTTTGTATTTCTAGTGTCACTCTCGCAGTAAATACGAATCTAACGATACCAATAAACAAAAATCCATCAAGCCGTTTAGGCTGCAGAGCGTTCCAAAAAATTATACATAAAAACATACTCTCGAAAAACATAACCCTCTTCCTGGCGCACTCGAGTAAAAACCTTGGCACGCTGCCAAAAAAAGGTTCATTCATGAGTCGTAAAATCTTGTGGTTGACTGTACCAGAATAAGGTGTGAACAGATATAATTATACATCTGATGAGTTGCTTAATGTATGTAAATGTATAAGCGTTGTTGTGTGTAACATAATTACAGTATTGACAATCGTACAATTTATTGTGCATAAATTAAACAATATTGCACATGCGATTGTACATTATCACGTCATATTGTGATGGATGTGCGGTTTAATGATAGTGATTATCTTAGAAATTATTTGGCTAATTCAAAATTAATAACACGAGGCATGAAATTGGAATCAATAACATTTAATAGGCTCCATACTCACTTCATAAACCTTGAAATGTAAAGAAGTTTTTTGCAAACGGTAAGTCTGAGCAGCAAATATTCTTTTATTAAGCTTCTTGCGTGCGCGAGCCTGACCATAGTGTCGTTTCAATTTTCCTATTGTTACATTATAATGAAGACTCTAGATTTTCGATTAGTTAGCCCGATGGGTAATAGCTTTGGTTCGCACTCGAGAGAGTGCAGGTTCGAATCCCGGTGGAGGCGTGTACTAACGAGACATTTTTCGATCTCAAGTATATAATAAGGATACTCATTGCCGTAGGAGGGACATGCTACGGCATGGATGGGCCGGCTCGACTAGGGTGGATCTCTTAATATCTTAAAGGGTTTTAAGAGAACAGGAAATCAACAATGCGTTGTCCCCCGATTCCTTCTCCAAAACATTACCGATTTAAGTTTCTTTTTTTCATTAAAAAAATAAAAGAAGGCTTACGCTGTGTCCCTATGTTTTTCCTTTTTATATAATTAAGCCAACTAGTTTTCTGAATGTTTGAACACAATGAAAAATCTGGCCATTTTTTTGGTTTTTGAACGATCATATCACTTTTAATAATGAAATTATGAAAAAAGTCCACATAAGTTATGAAAGAAATACTACATGCTAATAGTGGCCACTAATATTAATTAAAAAAATATAACTCTAACGGCATTATCCAGGGGGGAAACAGGAGACAACGTTAGTATGGAAAAACACCCTAGTGTCTCCACTTAAAAATTTGTACAACGTTAACACGTACTGTGTTTATAGCGTGAAAATTTAAACGTATATTGTTTACGTGGCTAATTAATGTCCAAAGAAGCTTGAATATAGCCACACTTTTACTTTTATATGGCTGTGCATTTTATTTTCTATATTTTTGTATGTTAATATTTGCAAATGGCCTTTTCTAATTAATTACTACTCGTTTTATGTTTGTGGATCCACTTTTTGCTATAAAAGTCCTTTTTTGAAAACAGGTTTTTTTGTGGAAGTAAAAATATTACACGTTAACTTATTATTACTCGTACACGTTTTGTCTATATATATAAAAATGAAACCAATTTTCCTTGGTCACGGCATCACGCGTGTAAGACTGGACGGATTTCACTAAT
>JAOTAV010057141.1:0-15304 GCA_026546445.1 Cyclargus thomasi
AAAATTGATTTCCCGCCTTTACTTGACACTGGCCATGGTTGTAGCCAAGCGCCATATAAATAAATAAAATAAAAAAATAAATAAAAGTACCATATCATGCGCGTTCTCGGGACTCGACGTATTTCCATATCTTTTAGAAAAATTGTTTTAGTGGTTTGGCTGTGAAGAGTTTATAGACATATATGTTTTTACTTATTATTGTGCTAGATGATGTCCGCAAGTCCGGTGCGCCAAAATTCGTTTATCGCACAGAAACCGTTCATTTTTCTGGGATAAAAAGTATCTTTTCCCGTTTTTTACTCAAATCATCTCCATACCAAATGTCAGCAAAATCAGTTTAGCGGTTTAGGTAAGGTGTTAAAAGACATACCGTTTTTTTTATTTATAATATAAAATTGGTATTGATAATAAATAGTATGGAAATGGGGTCTAATTAGGGGATAATAAATTTCTTGTCCTAGACAAATATTAGAATAAAAAGTCAATCCGCGTATTTTTCATCGATAAAATAAGTTTATTCGATAGCCAATGAAATATCTAAACCGATAATTTACTAAATAAATACTAAATCAAAACATTTCTATATATAAAGTCGGCGGTCCAGGAGATAAAACCATATTTTCATACAAATTCCGGGACTTTTTTTGTCCCCGAGCAACTGCTTGTAAACATATAAGAACTGTATTTTTTTCTCAAATTCTCAGTTATAATTTTGGTCTATGTATAAAGATAATGTGTATATGATTAGATTTAAATTAGGTATTAGTAATTAGTAATCATTACGGTTTAAGCTCGTAAACTTGATTCGCCCAAATATGAACTAAGTAGGATGAATGAATGAACTATTCATTTGACAGTATTAAATTAAGCAAACAAAACATGGTGTTCTGTTGAGTAATGTTCGTCTTGGTTGTAAATAGTATTGCTCTGAGAAGTCGTGAAAACACGACGTAGTTGTCAAATTAGAGTGTGAAAATTGGTACATAATGAAGTTAAATGTGGTATTAAGCATGTGAACGCTAGAAGGTATGAAATTAATTTGAATTTGCATTTCGAAAAACGGTTCTCTTTTGATGTTATAATGAATTTAATTAGGCCCTGTTTCGCCACTTCCTGATAAGCGTCGGACAGGCTATCCACAACTTATATGATTTTCAAATTTAGACAGGTTCTCCACGCTACACTAGTCAGATTAATTGTGGATAACCAAAACGGCACTTACCACGAAATTGTTGTTAATATGCTGCCCTTAACCTTACTGATTACTAGTTTTTGTTTGGGAATCCAGTAACGTGTACTATATTGTCTAAGCCCTTTATACCAAACTACACTTTTTTTTTTAAATTTTTTAAGTTAAAATTAGCCCTGAGCTCTTAATTCGCTTTTTAATTTATAATTATTAAAAGATTAAATCCAAAAAGAAATTTTAAGCAAGATCAATGCAATAAATAACTGTCCGCGCTGCGAATTTTTTACCGCGCGATACTTCTTATCTCACGTTTTCTTAGAAGAATTTTAATAAACATTTTTTATGCGTCTGTATCTCACTCAACTCCTTCAAAACAACGATTTCGATGAAATTTCACGTAAGTGTTTAAAGGATTTGAGAATGTTTTAGATTCACAAATCAGCCCGACAGGACAACGTCTACCGGGTCCGCTGGTACTCTATAAGATGTATTTTGTGTGTGAATGTTACAGAATAAATACAAACGGCTGAAGCGCGGACCTGTCTTTAAAATGTTAAATTCTTCGTCCGCTCAAAAAATATCGATCACTGAATTATTGAATATTTATGCAAACCGTCTAGTAATATCTATCCAATCATGTCCATAAGAGTCTATATTATTAGACGAATTATTACATGTTCGATAATCTAGACGAAATTAGACAAAATTGTAGTTGCGTGACCTAAATGTTATGCAAACGCCCGTTCTAACATGAGTGAAATATGTTCGGCTTTTTAACGTTAGTGAAATGCCCTTTTGATGACAGCCATGAGAAGTGAATGGGAGTTGGTAAAGCACTCTTGTAACTTGCCAAAAAAAAAAAAAACTCGGCCTAAAATCTAAACTTCAGTTACATCATAATAATATAATGTTTAGCCTTATGCCTCTTACGCTATTTGAAGATAAGTGCCAACATATTAGTAAAAGTGCAGACACTTTACTTCTTAACATAAACAAGATATTACGAATTCCATGCAGTTTACATCTTCCAGTTTAATCAATCCGATCAGGGTAACAGGACCGTAATGACGAGATTATTGGTATTACAACTGACATTATACATTATGCTACGATTTTTGAATAATAGTTAAATTAGATACCTTACCCCCTTATTAAAAAAATAATTAAACAGTGTTTAACTAATCAAGGTTGGCTAATTCTTTCTGTCGTGTGACATTTTCAATATTTCAGAAAAGGACTGTGTTAAACACTGTCTAAATGTTTTTATGAATGGGGTTAGATTCAGTCTTGGATTTATAAATAGATCGTATAGGTGTTGGCCTACGAGCGGCAGCATCCTATCCTCCTCGAAAGACAGTCCTAGAAAGTGAGTAGATTTCGTGGAGATATGGGGAATTAAGGCAACGTGTAGAATCAGGTTTTCTATACAATGACAAGGCAATGTACAGTATGCCTAAAATGTTTAGACAATGTAATTAATTATTATCAATAATGGCGAAAATATTGTTACCTTTTTTTTGTAAATTAATGTCTCGGTTAAAATAATGTTTCATTTTTCCTCAAGAAAAACTAAATATACTATCATTGTATAAGATCATTACCGGGAGAACAGCAGGCATTTTATACAATGTCGAGGCATTCTATAGATTACCTAGGCAAAGTGGATGGAGGCAATGGATGACGATATTTATAGTATTTCATACACTTCTTGAACGCTCCTGTTATTATATACACAGCCTAGGCATTGTATATAATTCCTGCGTTATACAGATTGCCGGTAACATATTATACACTATATAAAAATGTTAATCCGGTCACCGCTTAGGTAACATAACATAGCCACCAACTGATATGCCGGTCGATCAGGTAATGAAGTCGTGGTAAAAACACCCCAGTTCGTTTCAATGGGAACTGCCCATCTTGAAAGGTCGAAAATGTAATATTGCTAAGAGCAATAAGTTTTGTGTTTTTTTGTTACTATACTTTTACAAAACAGTAATAATCAACTTTTAATACCGATTTTAAAGTAACTTTTTTACCGAAACTATAACATTTTTTTCGTAACTTGCAAAGAAATGTATAAAAATAAATTGCAGAGCTAGTTTTTACAAAATTGCTATTGCAACCTTTTTTTAGATTCTCTGATGGCGTATTCGAATTGAAGCAATTCGGTATGACGTAGGCGTTAAACGAAATATCAAATGATTGCATACTCATTATCTATAGATCATCTGATCTATATTTTATTTGATGGCATCTGTTATTTAGTAACGTAGTTACTTTCGCCTATCGTTCCATAAATCTTAACCATATACAGAATCTAATATAGTAAAAAATACATTAAAGTTGACGTAATATTTATAAAAAATATGTTTATTATAGAATGTAAGCTTTATATGGTTTTGTTATACAGAATGTTTGACTGTTTGAATTTTAAAACCTTTCAAGCTCCACAAATGTTTAAAACTAGCAAACAAATTATTTCATAATATTTTGAGTAAAAGATGAAGAAGTTAGGAAAATTTAGTGTCCGCGTAAGTGTAAGCGTAACGCCGTTTGTCCACTATACGCCGTCACCGTCTTTTTCGGCCTAATAGCCACATAGGCGATAGGTTTCATTTGGCTCTACGTGACCACAGATTGTTGACGACATGGATGCCAAAAAAAAAACCTATAGCCTAAATCATAAAGTTGCATTTTATATAATCTCGCTGACGATGACGGAGTGCTTCGGACAAAGTTGGTGGAAGAGTCGCTTGGATTTAGGAATGGTAATAGTGAGAATTTTATCATTACATTGCATTGTAATGTTAGAACATTTAGATGTTCCAACGGAGTGGCGTAGTTTGTAAGAACTAAGACTCCTTAAATAAAGAATAAAAAAAATGCATTGTAAGAGAGTATCCGCGCTGGCGGCAAAAATCCGCAAAAAATTATATGAAAAATCCGCGCGAGTAAAAAGTGGACCCTTAACGAATACATAGTACGGGCGTTGACGCAGGAAGCAGCTAGTTATCAGGTACACTTTGAAAGGTATAGGAAATCGAGAGCTTCCAGAAAGTGGAATTTTATGGAATGCAGTAGAATGTAATTAGATAACATGTATTGAGAGTAAAAGCTAGCGCTCCCTTTTACGTCGACCGGTTGTTGGCCGCTCACTCGGGTCTATGAAGAAACAAGTGCACTGACCACCACAACTGTTTTTTCTAATACGCTTAACATCTATACTAATGTGATTATTGAAGAAATGTCTGTTGACCTATGTTTGTGGTTTTCAATTTAAATCTGCTTGCTTTAAGCTGTAGCGTATTTTGTCACTCACAAAAATTACAGAAGTCGGTTTTTTTGCTCAGTAAATTTATTGTTCGGTATGAAAAAAAATCGGCAGCATTTGCAAATATTTGATGAAATTCCGCATTAAAACTATTTTTTTCTTCAAGGGCCTAACTATACCAATTAGTGCCAGTGATTAATTAATGTGTTTGTAATAGCAAAGGCACTATTAAAAAAAAAATAACGCGTCCTCATAGTTCTCTCTTGGGTTGGGTCCTGTAACATTTTACCAACCTCGTCACCCTGTTGTTACGCCATTGTATTCCTCTAGACTGCTGAATTACCATACGAAATAGTGAAAACATATTATGACGTGATGTTACGAAATTCCCAGACATTTATCGTGAGATTATTGACCATTCAAATTGTTGGCACGTAGCGATGGGCACCGGCGTTTAAAAATTAGAATAGTAGAGCAATTTTTATTGTGTTTAGCCGTTGTAAGCAAGTTGTAAGTTTAGTATATGTATTGTATGAAATGTTTGTTTTGCTGTGTTTGTTGTACTGTTTTAAACGAAAAAATAAGGACGGGATTAAAATGAAGTTTTGGTAGAACGTAATCCTTAATCGAGCTATCAAAATATTATTTAAATATTGGAGTATCTGAAAGAAGTTACATGAACCTAGAAGCTTGGCTGGAATATCTTCGATTCCGCACAATGTATATGGCAAAACAATGTTTGCCGTGTTAGCTAGTATTTAATATAAGCTTAGACGTTTAGACTTTGATTAGTGGCGATGAAAATTTTTGGGACAGATTATGCTTAGTACTTGAATATTGACCGCTTGGCAACGCTGCGTGATGTTGGCTTTTTATTCTTTTTAGTACAAAGGTTTTGTAACCTTTTCTTAGAAATGGTATTATGTGATTGTAAGATATCGATGCCTTGCTGACTCAACCTCGTATCTTAAAAATGGCTACATTTCATCGGTTAAAAAAAACTAATTATATTTCCTACTTATTGTACAAAACTAAATATGAGGTTATTTGTTTACAATTTACTTATCAAATAACCTCATATCTAGTTTTGTACAATTATTAAAAAAAAAAATTAATCAGTTTTTTTGTCTCCTGAAATTTAGCCATTTTTAAGATACGAGGTTGAGTCAGTAAGACATCGATATAAGTAGGGTCATTTTAGCAATGACATTACAATTGTGTCAGCTTAAAAGTCTTTTGTTAAATTATAATTATTTAAAGTAATTTTGTATCATTACAGATATTACTCTTTGCGCTACTGTCAGCGGCAGCAGCTGAAAAGAAGATCGAATTACAAGACATAGAAGATGACAATTTGAAGAGCGAGAAAGAAAAGGATGGTGAGAAATCGGAAGGTCGCGCACAAGTGAGCGCTATAACCGGGCCAGGGCTGCTACCAATAGAAGTCCTAAAGAGCGATTTCCTGCGATATTTCAATGGTGAAAACCAAATTCACCAGCCCAGATACGTTCAGCAATACGCGGTTTCGGAGCAACCAGAGAAACTTACACCGAAACCGCAGTATGGACCTCCAACAGCTCAGCAAGCTTATGGATACCTTTCGAATATACCCATGCAGATATACCTGGTGCCTCAATATTATAACGATGTTGAACAAGCACAATCAGGGATGCAGTATGCCCAACCCGTGAATAGGGTTGCCGCATACCAAACCCAAGAACCGGTGCAGCCTCAATCGAACTACATCGAAGTCCCTACATACGTTACTCCCGGCAAAGGGTATGTTCAACCCTACTCCTCTCCCGTGACTTATGTCAGCTTCGTCCAGCCAACTGTCGCTCCTCAAGCCACCGTGACTCCCGTCCTTACCTACCAAATGCCCGTCGTCCAGTATCCAACAGCCATAGCTGCTCCGCCTTTGAAAAATTACTACCAGAATCCGAACTACGAAAGCAATTCTGTGGACGACGGCGAAGAAGGGAAGCATTATCCTGCTCAGACAGATGTTTCGTACCCGAAGAATTATCCACGATACTACAACTCCAGAACTCCTGTGAACGAGGAGTACAGGTCTCCGGCAAGCGAGCTGCCGCCACCAAACCCGCTGCTGCTGAAGGCTCCCCCTGCCCATCTCGCGCATTTACCGAAGGCGTTGCCTATGTACCGTCCGTTGACTAAATCGGTGTACGCATCTGGGGGTGGTTTCGTCCCTAACACTTTTACTCCTAGACCGAGTGACTTCAGCGCGTACAAAAGACGTCCAAACTCTTTGCTGGACTCATACATCCCGTCGGGTGTGCAGTTGGAGTACCTAAAGAGAGGTATCATCAAGGATCCTTTTAATGCGTATGAAGCGTTGTCTAGCGCCAGGCAGCTGCAGTCGCACTCACATATCTATCCTCGGCATTACGAAAGAGGGTTTTTGCCAAACCAAATGTACCACACTGCCGCTGGTGGGGTTACCTTCGGCCATCATAAAAGAACAGCCAAGTCCGATAAAGCCTGAAGTACAATAGTCTAGTACTTGAAGAAGACCTTTAAGTTACTGTTTTTTTAAATATTACTTATTTATTACACTTAGCGATTAATGATGTTAACAAAATATAAATTAAGATGACAAAGTATTAATATATGAACAGACATTAATATTGTTGTGGCGATGTTGTTGAATGTTATGCCACTAGGGTGGCACCGATTATGGCACGTCAATAGAGACTGGGAGCTCATCAGGAGACAAGTGAAACCGCCGGAGGCAGTAGAGCAACTGTTTATTACAATAATAATTTTTATACAGGAATCTGACTTGCACACATCTTACACAATTCCATCTCGCACGCGTCAGCGGTCACACACACATATACGAGCCCACAGTATTCCCCCCTTTTTAAAAAATGACTTAACAATTACTTTTTAAATTGACATTGTACTTCATTTAGAAATTTTTAATTAAATATTTTTTTCAGTCACACACTATATATACGGACTACCACTCTGAACATAATATGTAATTTCTCCTAAATAATAATTGTTATGTACGTGATTGTTAAAACTTTTTACCTAAGAATAAGATATTATGCTTTGTTTGTGGATTAGCCACATAATCAGTATTTAATAGTTCGTAAGAGTTATTATGTTATGTATTTAGACATTATGAAAGTATTTTTTAAGATTGTTATTCAGCTCAATTATTGACGTGAAGCTTCGGATATAGACGTAACCGTCTGGTTTTCAGACAACGAATCGTATTACGTATAGTCACTTGACAAAAATAATAAATATTATTATTTGACACCTAATTATTTCTATTCTAATTTCTAATAAATAAACGATACAAGTGCGAATTTTAGGTTGAAAGATCTTTATTACCAACTTGATTATTAAGATTGTGGCGATATTCCACATTTTTTCATGCTACTTTGTAAAGAATATTTAAACCTTTGACAGCAAAACTTCAATGCATTTTCACTTACAATAGTGTACAAAAAATTCTAGTACTTATTTATATTTCATAATTTATTTTTGAGTTTAGTTTTGGCGTTCACGTGACCACCGTATAGAATTTTCAACGTTAATCTAGAACCAGGGTACACTTAAGAGTTTTTACAAATAAATGTTTTAAATACTTAAAGAGCTTGTTTATCATTGACCTGTGTTTATCTTATTAAAATATATATGCTTTTCTATTAAATATACAATGCAGAGTGCGATCAGCCAATGAAAAGTTGCTGTATGTTAAGGAATTAATATATATAGGCATTTTCATTGGCTTAGTAAATAATAAATAAATAATGGAATAAATAACAAATATGCTACTTTTAAAAATTCAAATTATTTACATAGTTAATAACAACAAAACATCGAGAGAGTTACTTGATAGATATAAAGACGCAATGGACATAGAAAATATAAATATATTTCTATAAAAGAAACCGGCCAAATGCGAGTTGGACAGGCGCGAGAAGGGTTCCGTACCAGCTTAGAGCAAAAAAATTTGAAAACCCGATTCTGAAAGTAGAACAGTTATAACAGTTGACCACGTCATGCTAGCGACACCGCAAAGTAGACAGCTACTAGCGACATCTATTGTCAAAAAAAAAAAGAAAATGGCAAAAAAAATGTATAAAAAACTCTTTCATTATTTAATTATTTGTCATTATAGCGGCAACAGAAAAACATATTATCTGTAATAATAATATGGCTAGCCATATCTAAAACCTCTTAAAGAAAACTTACACAACTTAATAATTAGCAAACTTAACAATAGACAAAAACACAAATTAACAATTTTGAAAAGTTATGAACAATTATCTTAATAGCATTCAAAATTGTTAATCTTTGCTATAACATAATGGCTTTTTAAGTAGTCGGTTAGTTAGATTATAATATTTGGTTAGCATTAAAAAAATCGAGAATATTTTGTTCTAAAATTTCCTAAATTTATTTTTAATTTTATTAAATTAAATTTCTAAAAGAGGTGGTTTCTACATTCGTCCAAAAATATTATTATGTTCTTTTTAATAGGAAAACAATTATTTAATCTTATTTCTTTAAACGCTAGAGGGATCAGAATCCAGGAGAGCTAGAACAGAAATGTTCTGTGTTGCCAGTAAAAATACACTTAACATTTATTTGGTGTTAGTAAAACTACTGTGGCCGCAATAAACATAAACGAATCATTCGAAATACTTTCCAAATTAAAAAATTTTGTAGATGATATCACACAATTGTAGTGGCGAAAAAGATTTTGATCATTTATCAGATCATGAGACCTAAACACGAGTATTATATATTGTCGATCTTATTGAGATATTGTCGATATTATTAGATAGGATAAAGTGTTGTTTGTTATAAATCAAATACAATGTATGTAATTTAAAGTATAATTTATTTGCTATAAACGAAATCTGACTCTGAATACCCGATAGAGGGACAAATTCCTGTTTCTCATATCTTATTGTGTGGTATTTTCATTCTTTTTTATAAGAATATAATTTATTCAGATAAATAACATATTATATCTTATATAAAAAATCAAAAGATCCAAATCCAATTGTAGTGCATTTTTAACTGAAAACAAAAGTCTGTCGGAACAATGTTGCTAGTAAAGATAAATGCAAGGTTCAACTTATAGTAGCCAGACTAGAAAATTTTAAAATTTTCTTTTTTAACGTTCGCACCTAAGCGCCATCTATACGAAACTCTATATACTTCAACGTTACATTCTCTACTAGCTCCATATAAATGTTAGCAGATGTAAGTTTGTTTCAACTTTCACTATCTACGAAACATGCATCATAGTTTGAGTCTGTGCAAAAAGGTGGCGCTAAGTATAAGAAGTTAATTGACATTTGACGTTTAAAATAAAGTGCACGAATATGTTATTGCATCTATATATTATGCGGAAAATTTTGTGCCCCTTTTTACGAACGACGCGTAGATTTTAGAGCATGAAATTTTTGCGCAGTTATAGTTTATATGGAGGAGGAGCGTGGAATATCAATATCATTTTAAAATATGCATTCATCTTGCATATTTTTAATAAATAAACTTCGCATACAACAATACGCACACTATAATATATATTGACATGACACGTTAATTATACAAAATAATCTTTTATAGTTGAAGTCTGGAATATTTTTTTAAACATTAAAGACTTTAACCATAAACAAAAGATTATTTAAAGAGATATAAAAAACTGGTAACGAGACATTTATACCAAAGTGAAGTCTATTATTGTATTGAGAAATATGGTCGATTTTCGGTTACAGGGCGCCCTCTAGTTTCAATTATATTAAGCTGAAAGCTCTTGATTTTTTTATTTTTTTTTATCTATTCAACATATAAAATGAGAAATATATATACGAGTATACCTATGATACATCATCAAAAAACCACTAAGGTTATCAAGATAACATTAAAAGTTTAAAAGGACCCTTTACCATAATAAACAATCAACAATAACTATTATTAAAATAATTAGCTAAATAAATAACAAATCAGGTATCTTAATATAGTGTGATAGTTTTATACAGGAGCTAAGATATTATATCACTTTGACCCTTGTGTTGTTAGCAAAGTGATTTTTTATGTTAGCTGTGTCTATTTTCTATTTAATTAGGTACATTTTATAGCAGTCGCATATATGTGAGGCATAATCTTTACCCCTGTAGAATTTTATATTATCATTTTATCTTTCTTTATTATATGTTATGATGTTTGTAAACGAATAACGCCGAAACAACAAAAATGATTGAGACGACGTTTCTTTAAAAATAGTGTATTATCGGACTCAGACAATCGGATACTTGTAATACCAAGGGCACTCACGGGACTTCTATCTACATACAAACAATGAAACTATCTCCTTACCACAACAAAATCTATAAAATAAAAATTGTAGCCAATTAAGAAGTTATCCGACATACACTTTCTCATTTATGACATACCTTTTTGCTAGCGGCTTAACGCATGGAATTAAATATCCCGTAGCCTATGTTACTCTTTATCCTTACAAATAAGTCCAACAACGAAGTCGATTCGATCGACAACAACGAAAACAAACGAAACACATTTTCTCATTTATAACATTATTATGAAGATTATGAAATATAAAAACATCTCGGTCCTGTTAATTGCAAGCTGCATAAGAGAGTAGAATCGGGGTAGTGATCTCAATGGATATTGAAGGTGAAGCAATCGTTGCACAATCGGAAGTGCAGACGGCCCGTGTGAAAAAAACTTATAAATAATGCAACGCCGCGGCTGCCGACCTCCGAAACTTTTAGGGTTGCCACTTCTCTTTATTAATGAAGAATCGTTATGGAATTTGATTCAAAACTACACGTGGACATGAGTATGGGCCGATTTACACTTAATTTAGTTAAGTTACGAGTTAACTTGTGCGATCGGCGAGTTTAGTTATTTTTGACGTTTGAACGCTAAAATCGAGTTAAGTTGTAAGTTGTTAATTAAGTTAGATTAAATGGAACGTGATCCTATTTGTTGACGCTCTCGCGTCTCCCGCATTCCGCCAACTTAACTCAACAGCGTGTAGACGTTTCAGTTTAGTACAGTTCATATTATAATATTTAATTTATCAAAAAATTTAATACAATAGGTATTTAGTTAAGTAAAATATTAAAAACTGGCTAATTTACTTAATTAAATGTAAACTGGGCCTAAGAAAAACTTAGCTGACAAATCCCGACTTATGTTAAATTGTTATAATCCGACCAAATTACAATTTCAACAAATTATATTTTAAGTAATAAAAGTTTAATAGAATGTGCTTCACTTTTGTTTACGTTGTCGACATTAGAAATAAGTTTCCGTTAGAAAATCGTTAAAAACGCAGTTTGATTCAGCATCTGCATCAGCTGAATTTAGATTAATTCAGTTAAGCGAAATACTTACGACATGCTAATTTCATAACCTCAATCCTGACATATGATTTTGCAAAATAAAGTGCCTACAGTTTACTGAAATAAAACATACGATGGATACCTTATAATAAAATACTTTTAGCAACCCTATACCAACAGTGAAAAGTTAATGTTATGTAATTCTAGAGCAAACATTAGGCATAACAAATAACTGTATTTGTATTATTTCACCTAAAATTTGTTAAGTGGAACATTATTTGACTTCGTTTTTAAATGGTAAAAAGAAATTGGCCAAGTGCGAGTCGGATTTGCGTTCGTAGACTTTATAAAGAAAGAAATGTTTTTTTCATGGAAGACCATTTCATTTTTATAATTAATAATTTAAGACATAGTTATTTAGTACATTCCTCCAGAAGCGAATAGCTAAAATTTCAAAAAATGCTGTTCTTTGTATAGATGAATACTAATGGACCGGGGTAACGCTTTGAGATCAGAAAAATGCGTATTTTAAGTAAACATTAAATACTAGCTATAGCTAAATACATTAGTTAGAAAATCAAAAAGAAAAGAATCATTTATCTACTACAGTTACAAATCGATTAACATTTTCCAGATTTCATTTCGAAATGTTAGTAATTAATGCAAAGAGATCAAATATAATGAATGCAAGGTTGTAGGAAATAGCTAAATATGTCCTTCCCAAGGCCAACACTCACTTGCAGAATAGTTTCAACATCACTCCTAAATACCCGCTCACTCAACTCTCAAGATCATCCCAAATAGATTATTAGTAACTAGCTGTTGCCCGCGACTACGTCCGCTTGAAACTTTATAAATTATTCCGTTTTTATAACATTTTTTGATTACTGTTTGGCCGTAACATGATTTTATATAGCCTTCCCCAATAAATGATCTAACCAACACAAAAATAATTTTTTAATTCCGGCCAGCAGTTCCTGAGATTAGTGCGTTCGAACAAACATAATCTTCAGCTTTATATTATCATAGTATAGTAAAGACTCCAGATCTTTTAATGGCCTGCCTACTTAGTGCCTGTACTAAAATGATATAGAATACAGTGAACCCCCTATAATTCGGCCCCTGTTTACTCCGGCGCCCCTTGTAATCCGACACATTATATAACGCAATTAACGCCTTTAAGCATGGTTTAAGGAAGAGAATTGCACATTCTATAACAATCTTTTACTTTTGAGAAGACTGGGCGACAAAGCTTCGATTGAATAAATTGACATATTATTTTGAGCAAATGTCGTAGTTCTGTCAACTAGCTCTAAAATCTTCTCAGTAGACACGAATTAAAATAAGGGACTAAAATAAGGGACTCACTATAAGGGGTCTTAGGTAGAGCTATATAATCCGACAAATTCTATAGTCCGACAACGCCCTACAAATGTTTGTCGGATTATTGGAGGTCCGTTGTATGTTTTAATTTGCATATTTACATAAATGCCAACATGTAATACTTTTCTATAAAGAAAGCTTTTGTATTGTCCTCAATAGACACTCGTGGTTTCAGAAGAGTTGCAAGTCCAATACCGGCCTTTTTAAGAGGGAATACGGTCTCTTCTTTAAGGATTGCAGCTCACAACAATTACGTAGCAACTAATTATTAATCTGTCCTACATAATGATTATACTACAAGTCAATAAGCAATGTAACTGACTTCTAGCGTTTCGTAAATATGATAAGAATATTCAAATTATCCAGCAAAAATAATTGAGGATTATTAATAAAAAAGTAATTAATTCAAACTTGTTAATACTGTGAAATACTTGCCTGACGTACGGTCACAGGTCGCGTTAGGTAATGGGAAAGTGTATATAATTAAATATTATATCGATACCATACTATATCGACCGATTACCGCTGACAGATCGTTAAGTGACCACCTGACGGTGCACAAAAATATTGCTCAATTTTAGCATCTCTCGTATACAATTTTAACATCTTTCATATAGTTTAGATTTAAAATTCATACATATTATTGTGAGAGAGTGATTTTTGTCACTAAATTCCAATTATTATATTACATCATTAATAGTACAAATTATATTGAATTATTTTATTTTTAATTCTTTAATGAATAGAAAGTCATCAAAAATTTATTAGTAAATGCATAGTATGCTGGTAATGCTATTTTTGGCGCAATATAGAGGCATCATCTATTTAACTAAGGTTTTTTTTTCACGTTTGATTAGTACAAAAGCCAACAAACGAACGCCTGATTGTCTGAAAAAAAGGTAGCCATGGGTATCATAAGATAGGAGTTCTGAACCTGCTCTCTTGTCAATCGATCATCGCTCCGACTGGGTTATGAGAGTAAAGTAGGTATATAAATAGAAAAAAAACTTTATTTGAACAAAACTTAACAACTAAACCTAAATATAATAAAGAACTAATATGTAGCATAAGTATCTAAGAGGTATTTCTTTCAATAAAAAAAAGGTAGAGAGTGTCTACTGAAGACACTCCTTTCAGTTAAACAGGTTTCTGTATTCTTGGCATATATGATTATGATGTTTGGTATCCAACAAAAAAATTAACCGTACTCTATCTAATATATAAAATTCTCGTGTCACAGTTTTCGTTGCCATACTCCTCCGAAACGGCTTGACCGATTTTGATAAAATTTTTTGTGCTCATCATGCATATCTAAGAGAATCGGCCAACATCTATTTTTCATCCCCCTAAATTATTTATATGGCAAAACAACGTTTGTCGAGTCAGCTAGTAACACTATATTAATAACTGATTAATTCCTAATTCTATCAAAACCCTTTACCTGGAGGGCGGCATATAAAAGCTATTCTCGCAACACGTTTGGGGATATCTCAACATTGTCTAATTAGTGGTGGTGTGGTGGTGGTGGCGCCGGCGCCGTATATGGCGGCGGTAACGAGCCCCATACGCGGCACAATGCCGACTGGAGACCGGGGGTCCGCAGGCGGAGTCTTACACAATGACTCGTTGTAGTGTGCCCGTGAAATTCGTCACCATACGGGTACGCGCCCGCAGCGCAGGTGGTTCAGCGTGGCAGCGTGGTGATTCGATAGTACCTGGCAAGTTTTCTAGATTTTCCCAAGTAAAAATTTTTGCTCTCTTCGTGCTAAGTTAGCGGCTCGTACAATGTGTTAAGCGAATTAACACTAATATTATAAATAAAATGCGAAAGTGTCATTGCCCTACCTTCACGCCCATACGAAGCAAATTTGACGACCTCTGTGGCTCGGTTGGTAAGCGCGATGGTAGCGTAAGCCGGGGGACGCGGGTTCGAATCCCGCCGACGGAGCAAAAAGTTTTCATCGTGCCTGGGTCTTGAATGTGTATTAAATATGTGTATCATATAATAAGAATCTTAAATATGTGTATAGTATAAAAGTATTAAATACATTTCCGTTGTCTGGTACCTGTAACACAAGTACTTAGCACGGGGCC
>JAOTAV010057152.1:2910-15302 GCA_026546445.1 Cyclargus thomasi
AGCTACCACCCTAGTCACCATGACTAGTGGCAGTATTCCACCGAGAGTATTTCACGTACGTAACTAGCTACCACCCTAGTCACCATGACTAGTGGCAGTATTCCACCGAGAGTATTTCACGTACGTAACTAGCTACCACCCTCATCCGTAGTTGATTTCCATCAGGTGAACCGTTTGTCGTCAAATATTTATATAAAAAAGTATGTAGACGCTATTACTTGGCAGTTAGATTTTGGGCGCGTGGGCGCGTCCCAGATAATGTCTATTATATGTCCCTGGGTCTGTTTTTTTAGAATAAATTTTAAACTCGTTTACTGTCGCCGATTCCAAGATTTGCTTGTGGATTTAGTCTTAAATATAATATTCTGTATTCACTATCTACTGCAGATATAGGCCCCAGTAGCTATGTACATAATCAGAGCTACAGTTCTGATAAGAAGATAATATCGCAAATAGAGATATAAAAGAGTTTAACCTGTTGTTTGTTATAATAATACGAATTTGAAGGCTATTTCTAAAATATTTTGTATCCGATAGTCGGAAAACGAACATCTAAGAGAATAGGACAGTTGTCCGAACGCGGCGCCCGCGGCGCGGACAGGGGTCGCCGCTCACACTGACAACGACACGACCACGGCTCGATAATAATATTAATAGTATCATTTAAGTAGTACCTAGTTGATATTCGACTATAGGGGGTCAATTCCATCGTAGCTTTCTATAAAATTTAAAAAATACGCTGGCAGTGACACTAATATCTCGGAAACGGCAAGAGCAACAGAATCGATTTATTTATTTAACTAATTAGCAACAAGTTCGTGTTACATTTTTTTTCGATTCTGCCCATCTGTCACTGCCAGCTTTATAGACCTATTTTTTTATGTGGTGGAGCCTGAAGACACGAGAACTAACTCGGAGTAGGAGTGGTAGGAACTTGTACTGTTCTAAATTCTGAGCAAAATTATCATAGTCTTGATAAGGCTTAGCACATTTTGCTTAGACCATAGTTAAAAAAACCTTTAAGAGTAAGTTCAAGAAATTATGATTTTTAGGTTGCCGATCACACGATGTGAGCGCCCGAGCATTAAGCACGTTATGTTAAGTCGATAGATCACGACTTACGTGAAATTGATATATTCCGACCAAATGACGTATTTCCGTTAACTCTAGGTAAATTGTTTTAATCTCCCCTATGGTACCTACCACTTTTTTAATTTTACCTAACACTTTTTCGTAATCAAAAAGACGATTTGATGTGTCTAATAGTTCCTCTTCGTAATCGGCGAACACAGACGATGACACGAGAGCACGATTGTGTATACCCTATATATGCCTCTGCTTTTCGATATTCGTCTTTATTATGATGACGATCGACTACGTGGACGCTTTCACGATGATCATGCGGAATAAAAAACAACGAAGATCGGCGATTATGTAGAGGCTGCATAAGACAGCCCCTAGATCTACAATATCATTGAACAATACATTTTATTGTTCAATACTATTGAAAGACGCTTTGAATCCAAACGATAATGTTTTCACGTTCAGTCGGAGATTGCTATTAATCCCATGTGCGACGTTCGTAGTAAACATGTCCGAACTGCGGCTGCAGCTGTGTGTTGATTAAAAAATATAGCGTAATACTGACCCTATACGATACAATATAAAAATATGGTGCAATAAAAATTAAACTCGCTCAAACTTTTCTTCAGTCATCGAGCAATACTCAATATACTCAATATACCATAAACGATCAATTATATTGTATTAGGTATATTGTACAATACATATTTGCTTAATAAAATTGATAATCTAGGGGCCGCCTAAGACATAAAATAGTTTGAATGAAAAATTCAAATTGTTTTGTGGCAAGTTGTGAAGGCGAGAGAGACGCGTCGCGACGGTGTGAGAGTCGGCCGCCGGGCAAGTTGCTGGCGGACGACGGATGTTGCTTATCAAATATTTTCTCGGTAAATATTTAATAAAAAATACTATTGAGCGGGCAAAAAAAAACAAAAATAAATATGCGTCTTTCTCTTTTCACACCTACGCTCGTCGTTCATGTTAAATCTATAGTCTATACTAATATTATAAATCGTTTGCGTATTTGTGGGTTTGTGGGTTTGAGGAGGGTAATCTCCGAAGATACTAAACAGATTTTAAAAATTCTTTCACCATTCGAAAGCTACATTCTTTGAGATCGCTATAGGTTTATTTTTATTTTAAAATAAACTCGTATTCAGACAGTTTACGCCAAATATCTCAATACTGGGGAAGAGTTTAGTGATTCAACGCTTCTATGAGCTGCTAAATAGGGAAATATTGCAACTACCTAAACTCCCAACGAAGTGGGCCACGGGACAGCTGGTATAATTATAAAAATAAACATCGACGAATATTTTTATAACAATAATAATAATTGACCAAAAATAGGAAGAAAATATAATCAATTAGTGAGGGAACGCGGCGTGACGACCGACGACGGCCACGCGCCGCCGCCGCCTCGAGTGGCTGGCGAGATTGCTACTCGATATCGATGTGACTCATATTATATGTATTAATTATCATTACTCAGTCATTATTTGCGGCATGACACCGACTCCTTAGACGGGTCACCTGATAGAAAGTTACTGCCGTCGTTTATGGACACTTCTAACAGCAGAAGCGTTGCAAGTGCGTAGCCGCCCTTTTTTGATGAAATAATAGGCCGCGGGAATATGGAACACGAATATGGATAGGGAATGAGGTGTAGAGAAATAAACTTCGGTAAACTCACCCACTGAATGAATGACACAACGCACAACGCCGTTTTTTCTGTGAGGCCGTGGCATACCACGTGGCCGTGATAACTCCGGTCAAGCCAGCCTATATTTCAGCCTATATATTTGACCCACTAGTACCCGAAAGATTACCCACCAGGCCACGGACTCTTTACTTACGCTTGATGATATAAAGCTTACGTTATTTTTATTTCATCGCTGCGGGGCGATAAGCATTCTCTATCTTCCGAGGGTTCCGCACCCAAAGAGTAAAAACGGGCCCCTATTACTTATAATACTATTACGTATTATAATAATTAATACCTTTTTATGTTAATATTAATGTAAATAAAATAAATTTCAGAAAACTCCAATTGGCCAAAATGAAATATTAATTCTTCATACAACGGACAGAAATAAGACTGCACTGGAACTCAGAAGAAGCGACGTGAATGCTTGTGAAGTGCCAAACCCTTTTATTTTGGTGTATACACCCGAAAACACCATAATATATTACGATAATTGAAACCTTTTGTTCGGACAAGCAAATATTTCATCACAGCTAATTATTGACTTGGTCTATTAGGTCGACATTTTCCTTTTCAATACGTTTCTTATTAGCGTTTAAAAACTTGAATACGTCGACGGAAATATGTACATATTATATTTAAAAATATATAAGAAAGTTTCAAGATCAAGTTAATATGAGGACACGTACAGTAATTAGAAAAAAGGTTGTTTTAGGAGACAAGATAAATTTAAATTAATAAAAAAGACTTTATCGCGGAACTCAGAAGACTATACTTACGTTTAGATACGGACGCTATATCTACCATTAAAAAAACACATCCTTAAATATACAAGATCGGGACGTGTCAAATTTGCTCTTGGAAAATGGATTCCTGTCCGTCCGTATGCCACCACCACTTTTCTCCGAAACCATAAGGAATACTGTTAAGACTTGGTGAGTAGATACTTTCTGATGTGAGCCGCATTAGGATTCTATGCAAATCATAACAATAATAATTGTTCATTTTAAAGCCCCATACTTAGAACTGAATGTAATTTTTTTTTCATCAAACTCATACTTGTTACAAAGCTTTTAGATTTTACCTTAGGGGGCGTAGAAAAACAAAGTAACGATTTTAATACTTGATAACGATGTCTCGAATCGCTTTGATGATCTTTTGATCTTAGTTATATAAAATTATCACTTGAAACTTAAGGAGATACCCACTTTGTTACGTTTACCTACCGTATAAAACTTGATGAATGGTCTTACTGTGGGTTGAGTCGCTGTGACTTTGCACAAAACTTTAAGTAAAATTTCAAAATTTTGTTACAACCATTAAAAAAAACTATTAATACAGCGACTAAGGTCTGCTTGTCTCTGTTGGAGGCATTGTAAATTGTTGAGGATATACATAATATATTAAGCCTAAATGGGAGGTTGTTGACGAAATACCATTACATCTTGACTGATGGCTTGGTACTCAACGCACTACACAGAAGAATCTCCCTCATCTCCCACATTCTAAATCAGTATCTAATCAATATATTTCCGACTACTTGGAAGAAAGGGTATGTTCACCCGCTTCCTAAAATCCACAATCCTACTGATCCCTCACAATTTAGTCCTATTTCAATCCTTCCTTTACTATCAAAGGTTCTTGAAGCCTGCGTTCATAAGCAGCTGTCCAGGTTTTTGTACAGATCCCCACACTAGGCATAGCCTGTCCTGTGGGGCTAATAAAGAATTTATCTGATAATAATTACAATAGACGATTTACAAGTTACAACTAATAGGATAAAGACTACCAGTCCTGTTAAGGACTGGTAGTCATGAATAGGGATTAATAAAAAAACTAGGTAATATTAATCGTAATAAACCATTTTATTTATATTTTTCTCTAAAAAAAGGCATTAGCAAGTTATATATAATACGTGACAATACACACATAATAGTCCATAGTTCCTAGTAGTTCTAGGTGTACTACTAGTCTAGACGGAGGTGTAGACGGAGTCACAGCACCCGCGCCCGTGCCCCAGCCGCACGACCGCGGGCACGCACCAGTTAGCTCAGACCGCCATGCGCACTGTAACACTTGAATACCTCGAATTTTGAAGTCCATCTAACTAAAGATCACGTTTTGATCTGAGCTTACTCTTTTGTCCGGTTTACACGTATTAAGTAGATAAGTAGTTAACTAAATTTTGACTTAATTTTAAATGACTTAACTTGATACAAAATTTTGTGTTTACATGCTGTTAATAACTTAAAGTTAAACGTGTAAACCAGACCTTAGGCGTGAGATATCACGCGGCTGATGTTATAATATTATAATAATATATTATACAAATAAAAATAAAAAAACTTTTGATTTTTTACCTATATCACGTACAACTATTGGACTCTCACGCCGGTTTACCTGAGAATTGTTTCAGGATAATTTCGGCTATCAAATCAAATCAAATCAAATCAAAATCTTTTTATTCAAAATAAGTACTTTAAGTACACTTTCTGAACGTCGAGACTACGGCGCCTACCACCGGTTCGGGAACTAACTATGGCTTAATATCTTATCATTGTGCATTTCTTATTGAAAAAATAGTGATAATAAGGTAAGATAAAGATCAGTATATTTATCCTTATTATAATTTATATCATGTATTAAATAGGTTAACACTCTTTCATTTATTTGTAGAAATATATACTTTATAAAGAGTCCGTAAAGTAATATTATATCGTAGGTATGTTATTCGCTAATACGAGGGCCACAGAGATTTTCGGAGTCCAGAGCGTGCTGCAGTTGCGTGAGTCTAGGAGAGACCGCAGGCGGTGGTGACGCGCCGTCGCCGCTCACCCGGCACGAGACACGTCCCCGGCTGCGGGCCGTCTGTCAACGATCAGGAGTACACTTTAAATTCAACAATAACAACGTTCACCTCCCTCCTCGCATATCTGTAACGATTCATTCCATTAGTATTTTTATTCGCATTGACCTGGTGTAGCGCGCAAGCGGCAGCGTTAACAACCCGCTGTACGGACCGCAACGACAGGCTCGCTCGCCCCGCGCCCCCCGAGCGCCACCGCCAACACCAGACCGCTTCCCGTATCTGCTGCTCATGAAGAATCTATGGAAACAAAGGTGCAGACAAAAGATTATTATACTGAATCAAGCCGATAGCTTTTTAGTGGTTATGCCTATACGTAAATGATGACCGGTCGTTACGCGGCGACATGAAGCGCGGCGCAGGTGCAGAGCGGCCGTAGCGCGATCCCAGCACGAAACGAGCCTCCCGCGCCTCGCCCGCCGCCACCGCCCCAGCTGACAGTCCGGGCAGCAGCTCACGGTCCGCCGTGCGCAGCTCTCGCACCGCCGACGTGCCGCAACACCAATAAAACACCAATAGCGCCGCACACGCTCGCCACGACATCCTGACCTGACAATAAGAGAAGCGCAATTTCACCACAACTTCCGTAAGTCTCTCGAACCGTTTACGGGCCCGATTTGGTATTATGAACACTATAGCCTCAAAAACAGATGAAAAGAGTAAATTTTTTACAGATTAGGGAAGTTTTCCGAAGAGCAAATTTTTCATGTCTTGGGCTTGTACAGTCTATAATGTTAACCAAACCAAGTCTGCAATTTTCTTAACTGTAGATTGCATTTGTAACTTGCTACAAACTTTTTTTCGTGTTCGAAAACCGTAACATGTCGTCACATTACGTGCCTGATACATAATTACTTCGATAAATTCAATATATTGATTGCGTGAGTGTTGTACCAGTAAAGCACGTGAAATTATATGCAGTAGCTTTGGTTTCAAACTTTCCTAATTACCGTTATTCTTATTTGCTACTTGATTAGAGGGAAATATTGTATGTTGATCGTGTCAATCTAGGCAATAGTTAGGCCTACGTACGTTGCTATAAGTTGCTATAAGCAAACTGTGTCGGTTTCCGCTATTATCGCAATTTCTCTATTTTCTAATTATTAAATCTAATTACCATAACCATACATTTTAAGGCTTATTTTCAAATAAGCTATGAATGACTTAGACTGTATATGCTAAAGTAAATACTGTATGTCTCCTGGCAGTATCTCAAGATATAGATAGATAGCTAAAGAGTTAAAATTTTCACAGAATCTGTATTTCTATTGCCACTATAATTACAAATACTAAGAACAAAATAAATGAAATATCTAAGGGCGCCTCTCATACAACAAAAGTCTTTTTGCCAGTTTCTTCCTTTTGTTTCTAGATGGCGCTGCAGTTCGCTACATTGCACTATGATGTTAAACTTTTGTAAACACATTTCTTCTAATTTTGCTTTCTGTTGGTACGGAACCGTTCGTACGCGAGTCCAGCTCGCACTCGGCTGGTTTTTTACGGTTTTCTCATGCAGTTTGCCTGTGGCTGGATGTTATGGATGTTGCAACTTGCGAATTTGCATTGAATTATATTTTTATTTGGGTGAAGGCATGTCACGCAGTCTATACTGCACTAAATCAGACTAAATTCTTTGAAGAGAAAATCGTAGTTTAGAACTGGCCATATTTATCCGAAGTACCCTAGCCTGTACTCCGGACCTGAGTTTAGTTTTTCTAAGACAGTAATATGATACTCTAGCAATATCCACTACACACATAACTCA
The DNA here is from genome assembly GCA_026546445.1 of Cyclargus thomasi. Classification (NCBI taxonomy): domain Eukaryota; kingdom Metazoa; phylum Arthropoda; class Insecta; order Lepidoptera; family Lycaenidae; genus Cyclargus; species Cyclargus thomasi. Next base: position 10,330 of record JAOTAV010057152.1, read on the forward strand.
TTTTGTCAGACTCTGGATTTGTTCAGATTGAGAGATCTGAAAAAATCACACCGAATAACATTTTACGGATTTGTGAAACCGGCGTAAAACTTCGATTTTGAACAAATTATGAGATAATACCTAAGGTCCTAAATAGAGACTGCTTTTGTTTTGGTAAAATATACTTTTTCATGAAATTTATTAGTGGCTTGCTACGTGCTACGCGCCACGTAGTGGCTTGCTACGTTCTACGCGCCACGTAGTGACTTGCTACGTTCTACGTGGTGCTACGTGATGCTACGTGCTACGCATCACTTAGTGGCTTGCTACGTTCTACGTGGTGCTACGTGCTACGCACCAAATAGCTGCTGGCAACATGGTGCTACGTGCTACGCGCCACGTAGCTGCTGGCAACGTGGAGCTACGTGCTACGCGCCACGTAGTGGCTTGCTACGTTCTACGTGGTGCTACGTGATGCTACGTGCTACGCACCACGTAGCTGCTGGCAACGTGGAGCTACGTGCTACGCGCCACGTAGTGGCTTGCTACGTTCTTCGTGGTGCTACGTAATGCTACGTGCTACGCACCTCGTAGCTGCTGGCAACGTGGAGCGACGTGCTACGCGCCACGTAGTTGCTTGCTACGTTCTACGTGGTCCTACGCGACACTTAGCGAGCCGCTACTAGAATCTACGCGAACGTACTGATCTTCTGTCGTTAATAAGCTTTATGAAGTCATAGAATAATAATAATATGACACTTTCACCGTTTTTCTACAAAATCACAAAAACAAACATTTTATGCTCAGAATAAGATCTGAAAGTTTGAAATTACAATTTGAAAAAACTGATTAAATATGAACATACGAATATTCATCCTATTAATATCAATGATGTGAAAGTTGTATATTTGTGCATCAATCACGCCACAATTATTCAACGGATTTTGATGATATTAGATGAACAGAACACAAATTTGATAATAGCTGACTTAACATAGTATACCTTTAATTTTAAAACAAATTCACCCGTTAAAATTTATTCACAAATAAACCTTTATTTACAGGGTAAACCGCTGGTTACAGTCGGCATACCGAAACGTGTTTACGCGATTCCAGCACACTGCACAACACATAAAATCGTTGAAGCAGTTCGGCGTCGGGTGTGGTCGTCTTTTATAAAGGCCGCACCGCGACAGTGCAGCAGTGCAGTCGTAGAGGGTTTGTAGCGTAGTCTGAATCCAATTTCGGTCATGTATTAAATGTGACCGTTAGCCACTAGTCAGTAGGCAACTTATGCATTATACCACAGTTCAAAAACTGCTACTTTACCTTTTATTTAATCATCCCAATTATCAAATTAAAAAAAATACATACTTCTAATTCCCTAAAAGTTTTCCTATTTTCTGGTGTGGAACCCTTTATGGGCGAGTCCGAGTCGCACTGGTCGTTAACGACGCGCTATCACTTACAGGAGAAGGTTGTCTTAACTGTATTTTTGGCCCGCCATATAACGGGCCCTTCCATGCACGACTCCAACTCGGACTTAATTGGTTATGACGCTAATTTTTATAATATATTTACCAAAACACCTGGATTAGGTTAGCTTGATAGAGTTATATGATTGGCCTAATTTTTAGTCTAGTTGAAGTAAAATATAATTCACATGTTTTTGTCTGTTCTTCTGTTTTTGCTGTTCTTACCCTTTCACTTACCTGTACGTACTGCATAATCAACTTTACTTCTAAGTAATTAAGACAGTAACTAGATATCTGTGACAAGTTTGTAACTAGTTTAGTAATCTTTGACTTCGCCCAGTGCCTTTTCTATAGTGCCCAATGAGTACATAACTATTCATTACTAAGACTGAAGACATCCGCACGGGCGCTTCGGACATTATACGAGAGAGGAGAAATCGCTCCGTTAAAGTGCGTCGTTATTTGGTGCAGGTTCGTGTTTTAGCGCTCGGCCGCCCCCGGGAACCGTCCCCGCTGTATTCCCTCTCTTAACGACGCACTAAACGTTTTATAGGAGCTTCGATGGCGCTATTTCGTCGTCCGGAGCTATCGACATCAGAACTGACCGATTTACGGCCCAATTGTATCAAGCGGGCTGCGGGACATTACGTACAGACTGTACGATATATAACGGGGGAATTTGAAAGGGAATCAGTTGACGGACCTACGTCATTAGGTCGGAATATGTCGATCCTCTTTCAAGTTCCCACATGATACATGTACGCCGGAGAGAAATTCCGCAGACGGCTCCGACTAGCTCTTACCCGCGGCTAAGTCCGCATTACAAATATTTATAAACGAATATTTAAGAAAATAAAATCCTTATCACACTAAGCAACTTCTTAAAAGAACCCGCAATCATAATTTTAAATCCCAAGCACTTGTGGTAACAAATTTTCAACCCTCAAAAGAACTCCTCTAGGGTTCTACTGTATGAAATCCTGTCTGCAGAATTACTATATTCTAAAAATAAACCGCATGCAAATTTTAAAACTGATATCACTAGCAGTAACGAGGTTTCATAAAAACTTTCGAACCCATAAACAACCCTTAGTGGTTAAATTTCACAAAATCCCGTCTTAGGCTTAGCCTTTGTGCGGAACACGGAATTATACCACCGGCGTTGCGCTTTCCTTCCATTTCCCATATAAAAACGTGAAATATTTTAAAGCCGGACGATAAACTTTCGTGTAGTGCACAATCGTCCTTAGGGTCTTTGTGCACTAGGTACACTCACACGTTCTGTTTTGTGTGTATTTGCCAGATAAAAACTTCAAATATCGGAATGTCGGACGGTAAAATTCCGTATAATGCACAATTGCCCTTAGCTAGCACAAACGAAAAATTAAATCTTTAGCACTTGTCGTTAGAACGTTTCATACTAATTTTCAACCACTTAAAACAACTTTTAGTGGTTAAATTTTACAAAATCCAGTCTCGCACCACATGCAAAATTTATTTGAAAACTTTTACTCTTACTATAATAATTAAAGACATAAGCGCAAGAATCGGATAACTAACATTTTGCAACCTTTGAGTATAAACTAATTTTTTTCCATAAAATATTGACAAATCTTGTATCTTCCTATTTCATTATCTAGCTAGTGTATCTAGCTACACATCAAACCCGCATTATTTTAATTTCAAGTAATTTTTCGGGTCTAAAAGCGCCTAATAAAGCAAAAATTCGGGATTTTTAAAATGTTAGTCATCTGCTTCTTTCACTTATGTCTTCAATTGTCTTTGCGCTTAAGATTGGCGGTGTGGTTTATTAACCCTCTGTCAAATTTCTATACAAACCGCGATTGTCAATAACAAAGTGACAACACAACACTTTGTTTACAATCACAAATTATGAATGATGGAAATGACAAATTCTTTGACAGATGGTTAAGCAACCATGACGCCAATCTTGAGCGAATGCATAACGTCGTTGAAGTTCTAACACCACGTAAGTCAGATTTTGTCTATTTCATAATTTATACGAATTCTATTTTAGTTTATACGAATGCGCCTATTCTACGTTCTCTATTTCACCCTAAGGTTGGCTGGTAGAGAATGCCACAAGGCATTAAGTCCGCCTTTGTATACAATTATTGCATAAAGTGTTTTAAATAAATAAATAATTTTGATGCCATTTTCCAAAAATTCGGGAAACGCATATTTTAAGTTAATCAGGTATACGTGTCAGCTAACAAAAATCTGTACAATTTTTAAATTGTAAAAATCTATTTGTATGGTAATCCATACAAAATTCAATCGATTGTTTTGAAAAGTTGCTAGTTTTGACATACGCGGCGTTAGAACTTCAACGACGATAATAGTTTGTGAAATTTCGTGATGAGTGAGCTTTTGCTTTTATATTTATTTAATCATTTATTGTGCACAGGAAATATTAACAATATAAAAACTTTGACAGCGATTTTGGGACACACGAGAACCCTTAATTATCGCCGTTTAGTTTTTAATACCCCTGTATAGGTAACGTCGGTGACTTAGTCAATTGAACGACACTATATTTGTAAAAAATGAAATCTCAGGAGCGGTGGAGTAGAGCGACTCACCTGCCGATGGCGCGGAGTGGTAGTGGTGACCGGCGCCGCGAGCCGCCCGAACTGCGCCCCGCCCACCGCCGCCCCTCCCCCCCCGCCCCGGCCAGACACACTATGTAATTGGCCGGACGTCTAATTGATATCGGCGGGCATTCGGCGCGGGCGGCAGCCGGTCACGACGGGTGCGGGTGCCGTGCAAGTAACGGGGGCGGGTGTGGGCCCTCAACCGCAGACGGACGTCGGCGGGTAATGTGGCGGATGAATCTGGTCCGTTATGTCCGGTCGCCGTCCGTCACCTGCCCGCGGCGGGAAGTTTTCTCGGTTAATCTCGTCGAGCGGGACTTAGTGCGTCGCGGCGGCGCTTCGATTAAAAATTAATTTAACTGACGTCACAAACTGCTGACGAGGGTCCGCTATCTCAAAAGAGTACGGTGCAGCCCGACATGTATATAAATAAATTCTAAATTTGTAATACAAAAAATAACTTTGTTACTGCATGCATAAGAATATATATTATTACACACCAACGGTACAAGCACCAATGCTACGTCATCATAATTTTTGTCTATCTGTCCGTCTGTCTGTTAGTTGGAGCTATAAAATAGATGGAACGACTTCTATAAAGCAGCAATAGGGAAAATAATCAATGCCTATTATGTGTTGACGCTAACAAAGTCGCGAGATATAGCTAGTAGTACATAGACAGATAGTAATCTATACTAAAATAACAAGTCCTGACTGACTGATTCATATTCGCCGAGCAAAAACTGATACAGCCATGAAATTTAGTGAGTCGAATTGTTCTATTGGGTAGACACCCGCTGAGAAAGGAATTTTAAAAAATTCTATCTCTAAGGGGGTGAAATAGGGGTTGAAAGTTTGTATGAAAGTTCGTCATTTGTTCAGTTAAAGACATGAAATTTTATTT
>JAOTAV010057163.1:0-15301 GCA_026546445.1 Cyclargus thomasi
TAAGATTCCAGTTCAAATTGAATAGGTACTCATACCTAAGATAGCTCAGATACACAATATAAAGTAGTGCATCATTTCTACGCTAAGGCGGTACGAAGTTCGCCGGGTCAGCTAGTATTTGTATACAATTCGAAAAGTTAAGCAATTAACAACAACTTTTGTTATGAAACCACTTTCATAAACATAATATTTAATATATCCAACAAAGTCTTTCGCGATGCGTACAAACTACCGGTAAGTGACGTCATATTGGAGTAAATGAGAAAATAAATTATCATGCCTTTGAGAGAATTTGAGCTATCAGAATCATTTTACACCGATATTTCTATTTTTAGGGCGTTATTATAAACATGGCAAATAAGAAAAATCTGTTATTTCTGTTACAATATACCAACACCAACAACAATTGTTAAATTTTCAGGTACTTATCATCGTTATGGCTGCCTAAATAGTTTGGAAGTTTATTTAATTAAACGACATAACTCGAAAGGGACTACGCTAACGATTGTTCACGTAGTAAAATATCAGACAGAAATTGCGAAATTGTTCAAAATAGAATGTAATTTTGTCTTTCAAAACTTATTTATATAGCTAGAGTTATGATTATTTTGTATTTTAATTTAGCCTCAATCAGACATTTACGTTAAACAGTTGAATTATGAAATTTTTAAGTGCTTAAAATTTTCATAAGTCAACTGTTAAGTAATTTTTACACAATAACTGGTTAACGAGTGCTTAAATCTTTTATGATAATAAGTTTATTTACTTAACTTTAATTTAATGCAGACTAGACAGTAGACATACCTACATTATCTCTGAAACTCCTCAATAACAAAAGTTAAGTAAACATAAAATCTTTATCTGTAAGTATGACCCTAAAAATATTTAAGCAATGTTTAACCAATCCAGCTTCGCTGTCTCTTTCAGTCGTGTTACCTTTTCAATATTCCAGAAAGAGACAGCAAACCTTGATAAGTTAAACATTGCTTTAATATTTTTATAAATAAGGGGGTTAAAGTATTACAATGTAATAAAAAGCTAACTTGCGATCTTATGTACAAAGTAGAGCTTAAATTTCTCGAAGGACGCGACGCTAGATCCAATATAAATCCATAATTACATTTTATATCTTGAAGCTGTCTCAATTACGGAAGTCTTATAGATTTTCTATGCAATGCTTAATATGATATATTACAATATTTAAGTTACTTAAGTCGAGTTTTGAACAATGAACTTATTGATGACAAAAGGATAAAATTTTGCCAACATATTTGAGACTATCAGCCTAATATTTACTTAATTAAACTGCAGTTACAAAGCTTTTATTTGTTAAAAAAACAGAATTTTTACTTTTTCAAAATCGCAATAAGTATTTTTCGGAAAACATAAGAACACCTAAATTTTCCTTTCCAATTATGACAGCGCGTATGCGCCCGATGAAGTTCTTCGCTTAACAAACAGTATTTATTGTGCACAGGAACCGACCAGAACCCACTGTTCGTTTTATATTCTGATGCTGGTGATGAGCAACTACAGTTGGTGGTGGGCGAGCTGGTGGAGTTGTACTACGAGGATACGCGCGGCGACCCTGATGACCATGAGATGTTGACTTTTCACGTCAATGTCGCTGACGAGAGGTAAATAGAGATAGTTCAAATTAGTAGTACATGCGGCCCTATGGGTGCGTGTGCTTGTGAATACACAACTTTTATGCGTTAGGCAGTGACAACAGGCAGTGAGTGAACAAGGTTTACCCACACACAGGATTGCGCGCACCACTGAAAACCGGTAACAATTAAACTTTAACTGATAACTGAACAGAACCTCCATAGTCGACTTTATGAAACATCAATGATGTTGAGATGTTGACCTCCTTTATAGAACCAATAACGTTAGTTGTTTTATAAAAGGAATCTAGACGCAACGGTCATACTGCAAATTGTTGTCGCCAACTCGACGCTTAAATTTTTTTATTTACAAGAAAGGCAGCTAATTAAACTAATTTACTTTCCTGTTACTAACAAAATTTTCAAGTAACAGAACTTTTATACAAGGTCAAACAACGAAAATAAGATCGAAATTATGGACTCATACTTTAGAACGCTTGACAGACAAACAACAACTTGTTTTAGCTACCAGCTGTGTAAATATTTTGAGTAGGAAAAGAATAAATAAAGTCATAAGTGTAAGAAGCGGATAACTAACATTTTGCAACCTTTGGATAAATACTCATTTTTTCTATTAAATTTTGATTGAAATTTCGTAGCTTACATATTTCATTATGTAGCTAGTGTATCTAGCCAAACATACAATCCACAAATAGTTTCTTTCAGCATCAATTTATACAAAAATCCTGATGTTTAAAATATTAGTTGTCTGCTTCTTCCACTTATGTCTTCAAATATGCAGCTGCGGCTAGTTTGCATCATACTCGAAGATATTGCCTATCGGATTGGCTGGCTAACATACTAGAACCATACTCGCTCCGTTAAACCTAAAACAAAAAAAAGCCCAAAGGCATGTTGGACTAAAATGATTAGGAGTGGCATTGTTTAACAACATTAGCGAGCGAGTAGAATTCTTTTCGTAATTAAAACGGTGTAATTATAAACAATAATTTGGAATGTTAATAGATCTAAATAAAACGCATGCCGTCATTTAATTTGTGGCACACAACCCATTAATCTGGAATTATTCATACCCCGAGTCCCCTCGGGTTACACGTGCTAACATTTTTCAAGACTCATCCCCTTCGGGGTGTTGATATTATGTGACATTTCCAACATGTTTTCCTTATTGGTTTGTTTGTTATGACCTTATGACATTTCTTCATACCAATTTTAAAGCATTTATGTTGTTATTTAGATGAGGTATGTGGTGTTATAACTTGTCCCTGCGCCAAAAATTACTGTTTGTTAAAACTTGTAGTTTTATACAAATTATCTGACGTTCGTATTGATTTACAGCGCTCAGTGAGAACTCTTTTAAACTCATTGTATGAGCAAGTTCATGACAATGAAGTGCGTACCTAAAAATATCGTTTCAGCGCATCTACTTTCACAGTGAAGTCTGTATAATAAGGAATTATTCATTACGCATTATTATCACTTTGTTTTGTTATACTATAGATTCTGTTGCTCGAATAACGAAACAATCTCGCTTTTTTTATATTGACTGTGTAAAAACTGCAGTCTTATAGAATGCAGTTTCCACCTTCCGTTTATAGAAGGCTTCATTGATATAACTCCTCCGAATACAGGTGGCACAGAATAGCGGTAAGCGTGAAGGGCGACTCGGTGACTCTGCTGGTGGACTGTGAGGTGCGAGGCTCCCTGCCACTGCGGCGCCGCCCCGGCAGCACATTCAACCTCGCCGGAGCCCTAGTCGTGGGCACGCAGGTCACACCTGACCAGTATTATGAGGTGAGTTCATATCAGAAGACGTGGTGACGGTACCGACAATTTGCCTCACAACCCTGCATCGCGCTATCAAAGTTTCAACGAACGACTAGCATATAATATTCTAAGAAAGATTCAGAGGGAATTATTAAAACAAATGCACTCTTGCTATAATACAGGCGTTTACATATCTTACAAACTACTTACAAATCACTTGCAAACTAGATTTAATTTAAACAAAAGCATTATCCTATCACCGAATTTCAAAATGAAAAGTAATAAATAAGGTAAGTAAATTGACTTCACGATCGGCCAAAGTTTCCTCTTACCAGGGGACCTAAAAAGGTCGTAATATCAATATTTCAAAGGAATTGCTCCACAATTCGTTTTAGTACATTTTTAAAATTATTATTTAAAAAATCTAATAGTTTTGATAAAATAGTTACTTCAAAATCAATTTTAAATTTGTAACATCACTGTTGTGTTCAAAAGAAAAATTACAAATGAATTGCTGTTGGCAATATTGCAAAGTGACCTTTTTAGGGCGGCAGAGCACTTAACGAAAAAGTAAATGTAATGAAATTGCAACGATTTACATAGGGCGTTTTTCCCACCAATCACCAGTGGGTGTGAACCAATCCCTACTTTCTTAGTGTTGCTTTTTTAGTGCTGCCATCCTTGACGCAGTGTGACCACCGCTAACAATGTATGAATGTTAGCCGTCCACTATATTATAGGATGACTGAAAGGACGTGAGTGTTTCTTCGGCCCTGACCGAGTATTCTATCTCGCTCGGCCGAAGAACTTCCTTTACGACGACCAACCATCGCAACAACGTAATGCGTACCCTAGGAGGAAATGAAACAGACTCAGTTGATAAACCTACGTCATTTGGTCGGAATAATATGTCAATTATTTATCAGTCAGTTTGACATATTTTGACCAACTTAAACTTCCCTCTTTAAATTTACTAACTTTTTATTGATCCTTTTCCCTTAAAATTTTAACAAATTTTTTAACTTGTCCATTACATCTGGCTGATTTTTTTACCATTTGAGAGCCTTTTTAAGGTTCTGTTAATATTGATTGTTATTATAAAAAAATAACAACATAATAGTTATTATTTAATGGTTTACAATTATTTAACTGTAGTTTGTGATTCGTGAATTATTTAGAAAATTATTAGTTAACATACAGTACGTTACAACAAAATAAACTTGTACCCTCGAATCTAATAACCTATATCAAAAAAAATATTTGTTTTAATTAGCACGCAACTGTAAATCAACATTTAATTTCGTTGTTAATTATAAAAGCATAAATTATATTTGTTTGCCCGCGGCGATGCTCGGCGACATGATTTATTATGTATTCAAATTGCCACACAATTTTGTTTGTAGCTAAATAATATCATCACATTATTATGGGGATGTTTCATCACCTACTAATAAAGCTTCAGATATGTGTCAAACTTCTAGATAAATATATCTGATCGAGCTTAAAGCGCAAATAGATGATGACTGCAACTCCACCAAGTGCCAAAATTTGTTTGTCGCGCGGGAACCATACATTATTTTGGTTTAAAAAATGGGAATCCTATATCCCTCCCCGGGACTTAAAATACCTCCATACTAAATTCCATTAAAATGGTTGCAGAGGTTTGAACGCGAAGAGGTTTAATAGACTAGTACTGGATATTGGATATGGTTAAAGCATGCGGACTTCAAACAAAATGAAAAATTGGAATGTGGAACAGGATTTACGACTCTATCTGTCACGTATGTTTGGACAGCCTATCCGGTATTTTATCAGCAAGTCGTGGTGAAACAGACCATACGGCTAACAGTGAAAAACTATCAAGAACTTAAAGTACTTAGACGAACTTAGGATTATGTTCTATCTCCGGATTCCAGTATTTTATCAGGAAGAGCCTATCCGGTATTTTATCAATAAGACATGGTGAAAAAGACCAAACGGAAACAAGTCAAATCTATCAGCAACTTAAAGTACTTAGACGAACTTAGGAGCCTATCCGGTATTTTATCAATAAGGCGTGGTGAAACAGACCAAACGGTAACAAGTCAAATCTATTAACAACTTAAATTACTTAGACGAACTTAGAATTTTTTTCTATCACTACATTATACACTATACACATTATACACATATACATGTATGATTTTTGTTCAAACAGATCGTTAGCAATGTAATAAACGATTACGATATTGAACACGGAAGAGAGAAAGTATTTTAAGTAATCCTTTCAATCCCTCAATAGCAGGTGAACGTGAATAAAAAAAGGTAATAATACGAGTTTCAACCTCAAGGTAATGGTAATCCCGGTCTTTGTATTCAAACCCCTACAGCATACTGCAGGGTAGATTAATTGTACCGTTAATGTTGATTTCATTCTACCTTTCTTAATTCCGTGAATATTTTACATTGTGTTCGGAATGCTAACAAGGATTAGTTTTTTTTTCATTATTTATCATTATCATTATTATTCAGAAACTTTTTTTCACAATTTATTCTATACGTAATGTGTGATAATTAGGGCCCTGATTAATCTCCATATCAAGATCGTGAAAATGAAAGTTTTATTTTCTCTATTTTAATACATTATTATTTCTAACATAAAATTTTAAACGAACTTCCAAGGAACTGAAAAAATAATAATAAAAATTAACTGCTATAAACTGAAAAGTATAAAATAATATTAGTTTTTTTACAGGGCTTTTTTCAGAATTTGACTAAACCTCAAATATTTCTGGAACAATCTTTATAATTTTAAAGTTAGTAGCATTCGAGCGTCCTTAGCGTAGTGGGTAAGACCTTCGGTTCGCATTCGAGAGGGTGCACGTTTAAGCCCCGGTGGAGGCGTGTACCAATGAGAGATTTTCCGATCTGAAGTACATAATACTTCCCTAATCCCCCTATACCTATTCCCACTCCATATTCCCTCATAAAGGCCGGGAACGTAATCAAATCAAAATCTTTGTAATTCAAAATCAGTACTTAAAGTACACTTTCTGAACATCGATTTTACGGTGCCTACCACCTACTTGCGACTCTTCGGATGTCACGAGTGTCCATTGGGCATCTGCAGTTGCTTTCCATCAGGTAACCCGTTTGTTCGCTAGACCTCTAAATATCATAAAAAAATGACCATTTAATCATGAGATAATCTGTAATCATTGGGACCGGCACCGACTTTAGAACCTTAGGAACTAAATTATTGATACTTTTCAGTTTATAAAAAGTTTATTTTTTTTTTTTTTCATTTTTATGAAAGCTTCTTGAAAGTCGGTTTTTCATTTATTGTTAAAAATAATAATAATTTCACTCCTTTTAGTTATCTAATGAACACGGCATAATACAAATAGTGTTCAAGTAAGTCTCAGTAATCGCAGAAATCGACGAAATCCACAGCCGAACATATAACCTCCTCTTATTTGGTAGTCGGCTAAAAATGTATGACGCCGAGACGCTCGCACATAGAAATAAAATTTAGCGTTTTAGCGCTCATACTTTCTCTACAGACAGAACATTATTAACAGGTTTATAATCACGTTAAGTTAAACCACGAATTTTGAGTGTTTAGAAAATAAAATTTAGATTGCATTCAATTCGGTGTTATACGAGTATATGAGTTTATACGTTTTTTAACCGGTTCATTGTGCACTAAGCGCACTCAATTTCAGTGATGAAAATCGTGAAATCCACTTTTAAACTTTGCCTTTTTTTTCTTAATCTAAATATAGAGTTCATAAAAATATGTTATGTCTATTCACCTGTCTGAGCTAAGATTACAAGAGAAAAAGTTTTACGTCGAAAAGTTCCCCAGGGAAATATGTCGATTGTCCAAACTGGGAGTTGTTGAGCTATTTATATCTCCCCAAATACAATGAAATATCATTACTTTTCTATAGGAGTGTAATCTTAAGAATTAGAATGATATTCCCTAACGTTAACTAGGTACTTAGTAAGCTTGGCTCCTTGTTCCGATACTTGGACCGACGTAGAAAAGATGATCACCGCGGAATCGCGTCGCTCGTGCTTTTTGTAGGTATTTAGTAATCATCATTTGGAAAATAACACTATATTATGAATTTAACTGGATTTTGAAATTCCACTGGATAAATACTTAAACTAAAGATTGGTATTCAAATTATGTCCATTAGTTTAATCTTTTAGCTGAAGATTTGTAAATGTTTTTTAAAAACAACAAAGCAGCTTTGGTTTTTTTGAGTATCGAGGCAAGTTCATCTGATTCTGTTTCTATTAGCAAATTTCACTCCGATATATCCTCAACTAACACATAAATTTTTTTGGAATATACCGTCCACTTATAACTGATTCGTATTGATTTAAAAAATGGCATTAAACGGATAAGGCGTCCTTAACTTGAATTAATCGTTTCGACAGCTAGCTGTTGCCCGCGACTCCGTCCGCGTAGTAACAAAGATGAGAATTGTTATTTTCCATAAGAAAATTATATCTTTATCACACCTGTGTGATACCGCAATAAACTTTTTAAACTCTAATATGAGAAATTAATTGAGCAGAGTACAATGAATATCTGTCAAGCGCCGTTATAGTGCATGCCAGGCATCAGACATGACGTTGTATGTGTAAAATGATTTTTCCGTTTTACTGCATTTCTTCTGAAAATTTTCTGGAATCCTCTTTGCTATAAACCTCATATAACATTTACTAAAAGCCTTGACCTTTCTAATGAATGCAAAACTGTCGTAATCGATTCGTGCGTTCATCAGTTAGGAAAACCCGACTCATTTTTATATAATAGATAAATAAACTGAATGTGTTACAAACTTCATTTAAAGCATCGACATCGCCTTATCTTAATTCGAATCCCTTAAGTGTTTGATTTAACTTCGCAAACAATTGAATGTAACTTCATTAACGATCTTCAAATGACGTTCTCGTACATTAAAAGATATTACTATCCACTGACAGAAAAATTTTTGCTGTCCACCACTTTGTCGTTAAAATTTAATTAAACTTTGATTATACAGGAAAAGTCACATTGAAAATCAATTTTCTATTTCACGTATTATGGCCGATAGAAAAGGCAAGCGCCGGAGACATTTCTGTCGACCATACACATAGTATCACACAAAACAACAGAACTATAGACTACTCTGGCATTATATAACGTGAACCCATTTCTACGAACCGTTGATTAAAATCCCTCCAGTAATAGAACCTATTAATATCAATACACGTGATGAAATCATAACCTTGTTACAGGGCGATATTGAGCTGCTCCAGTTCGCTAACAAACCAGACTTGGCTTACGACATGTGTATAACCGTCGCCCCAGACTGTATAGGTTCTGTTGGAACCAGAGGCTATGGTTCCGCACAAACCACAGAAGCCACCAGAGAAAGCTACGGTTACGACCAAGTCACTGAAGCGCCCAGAGAAAATTTCGGTTACCAAAGCACCGAAGCGACCAGAGGACCGTACAACGCCAACATCGGTATCGTCATAACCCGCACCGAACCACCGTTACGGAACCGAAATCGGAACCAATACAGAACCGGCTCAAACGACTACAGACAACAAACTTTACACCGAAACGAATCGCCCAGAATCGATTCGAATAGACGAGGTCTCATTAATCGGAATCGTCCTGGTAGAATCGAATTAAACTACGATTCGATTAATAGAGAAAGCGATCGAAACCAGCCACCGATTATCGAATCAGGAAATCGATTTAACGAAGTAAATGAATCGAGCAGATGGGCGGGTCGGGCCACTGAAAGGCCGTACTGGCAGGTCGCCGAGAACTACGGATTCACCGATTCTGGTTAGTTAATTAATTTCTAACTCTATTCAAGTTGAGCTTTGGGGTTATCAGTGTGAATGTTAACGCAAACAATGACGCTTGAGCTGTGTTCGATGGGAAAGTTGTAGGTTATGTCAGTAATTACAGCCAACTTTTATGCATTCGCTCAAGATTGGCGGTATAGTTCATTAACTCTCTGTCAAATAAATTGTTATTGCCATACAAACGCGAATGTAAACAAAGTGTTGTGATGTCACTTTGTTGTTGAATCGCGATTTATGTAGAAATTTGACAGAGGGTTAATGAACCATACCGTCAATCTTGAGCAAAAACACATAATAATATTGATGTAAGTAGCAAATGTCAACTTAAATAGGCGGGTTCAATATCTTTAGAAAAGAAAATATATTTTTCCTAAATATTTTTTTAACAACTTCATCATAATTATATTTAAATTCTATGGCAGATTTCCTCAACCTATTTTACAACAATTTTTATATTTACGTACCCATCCTTGTGAAAACAATGATTCCAGCATTTGTTTTGGCTGTTCAAGACAACAATCCGTTTATAACAAAATCCCTCGTGTGTTGACCTTTTTCAACTTTTATGTTTACAAACACAGTTTGATACAATTTAGGACATTGCTTATTTTATTATTTTTACTGAATTTTTCAAAATCTAATGAGAGTACTATATTATCGAGGGAATTTATATACTATCATGAAACTTTACGCACATTAAGGTCGCGCACCCAGATGAGCCGTTGTGCATTTTTTCATGTAAGTTCTACAACAAAGTACTCGATGGATTATGAAACTTATATTATTTAAGTTTGTGGTGGTACCTTCATTAAGCGTAATAATATATACCATAGTATATTGTTATGCTTAATGTTAAATACTTAAGTGTTACATCAAGATTGTTGTCATATAGTCACATGCTTCAAAAGGATTGTGTACCAAACGATTTTCATACAACGGGCCATAACGTTTGCCACCCTCTAAGTCTAAACCTTAACTCAGAGTAATGATTTTGTAGCATGTTGTGGAAACACTTCAGAACAAGGCTTCTATGTTTTTGTTTTTTAAGTATTTATTATTCATTTTGATATAATATTTTCATTTCAGTGATTTCATCACAAAACAAAAATAGTTGAAAATTTCCAAAACTACAATAAATATTTAAAAATCAAAAACATAGAAGCCTACTTCTGAGGAATTTCCACAATATACTACAAAATTATTACTCTAGGTTAGGGTTTAGAGGGTGGAAAACGGCCCTTTATAAGAAAACCGTTTGGTATACAAACATCTTAAATAAGTTATAATTCTGAAAACTTCCAAAACCTGGAAAGTATCCTACTTTTTATCCTATGTAGATGTAGCGACGTTAGGAGACGCTGTGCGACCACGCGAAATTCTGATTAAAATAAAGACACATGCCATATAAAAATGTGCTTGGCCGATTTTTTTATGTATTGGTGTTAAAAGTATTTAAGTTAAAAAGCGCTGAAGACATTTCGCCCAGGGCGCTGGTAGGGCTACCGCCGTAAGGATTGAGAATATATAATCAAACCTTTTTCAGACGAGAACTCCATTTTCGGTCGGTTCACGGACAACGACGAGGTTCTGTCGACACTCTCCAACATCGAG
Source organism: Cyclargus thomasi (assembly GCA_026546445.1). NCBI lineage: Eukaryota > Metazoa > Arthropoda > Insecta > Lepidoptera > Lycaenidae > Cyclargus > Cyclargus thomasi. The sequence goes on from JAOTAV010057163.1 coordinate 10,866, forward strand.
ATCACTCCCACCACACCGTCGGCCACCACCGTAAGTACCATCGAAAAATTGTTACTTTTAGCAAATCGCGGAAGTACGTCTTTCGGTCGGATTATATCAATTCAATGTTGGGCCTAATCTGTTGGTTATATTTTATATAGGATCTAATATAAGTTTGTGATTAAACTTTAGGGATCGCATGTGTTCCTGATATAAAGCTGACTATAAAATTAAAATAAAAAAAGGGAAAATAATTTTCGTGATTTGTATAAGCAAGAGCCCCATCGACATGAGTTTGCAACCATACAAATCGTTACATATTTTTTTCGCTTTCAACAGCCTACTTTTGTTACATCCATAGAGCACCTTAAGGCAAAATTGCATTGCGCACGCTTAACAGTTCACAACACTGCGTCATGGTTTCTTGGAATTAAAACATTGTGTTTATCAAACCGAAGCTTGATACTTGCTCCCAATCTTGCCGTTATTATTGGCTCTCTGTCAAGAAGTTCTCATTTGTATACAAGCCGCTATTGACAATAACAAAGTGACAGCGCAACACTTTGTCGTCAATGGCGGTTTGTATAGAAATTATGCATTTTTTGACACAGAGTAAGTGTGGTGACCGCTACTGCCTAGGTTAAGCAAAAGAATTTAAAAAATATAACTAGCTCAAACCACATAAACAAACTGTTCCTACATGTTATAAAAATCTGTAACACAACGTGGATAACATTAATTTAACCTCGTAACCTACTTATGGGGTTCCATTACTTGCATTTACTGACACTCTCGTCTCTCAAGATGTGCGTACTAAATTACATTTAGACACACCTTGTATCGTATAGACAGGATATGCGAGACAAACATTGTCTCCATATAAACTGCCCCATTCTACGATTATACCTCTAGAGGATATAATATATACACGTTGGGAAGTTATACAGGACTTTATATTTTACGTTTGGCGTTAGTATTTCACGAATGAACGTTATGTTTTAGTCAATTTATGTTTATCATATTGAGAACCTATACCAGTGAAATTAAAATAGAATTAGGAAAAGAGAGTAGATATCCTTTTACGGTTGGTCATCTAATTTGGCGATTTTTTTTGAAAAATTTAGTCATTAAGAACGCTCTATGTATAATTAAAATGTCATTAATTGCCTACTTATTGGTCAAGCATTTTTTCCGCGAACGCTTACTGCACTTGTTAAGGTATACTACCTAGAAAGATTAGTAGTAGCCTATCTTTAGTTTTGAAATCATTGTTTATACACATTAGGCGCTGGAAGCAAACCGCAGCGGCTGTTGGGGTAATCCATATTTTGTTGCATTTTTACAAATTCATGCTAAAGTATTGGATCAGGGGCAGAAATCAAGATATTACGATTCTATGCAACAAGCTTCGGATAATATTAAAGCCATGTAATCTTTAAGATGTGAAGTTTAGTACACCGATATAACGATGATACTTACTGCCTCAACCTCGTATATTAAAAACGGCTACATTTCATTGGACAAAACTATATATGAGATTATTTTATAGATAACAATTTACTTATCAAATAACGTCATATCTAGTTTTGTACAATTACTAAGAAAAAATATATAATTAGTTTTTCTTTTGTCTTCTGAAATGTAGCCATTTTATGATACGAGGTTGAGGCAGTAAGGTATCGATAATTTACATGATGAACTAATATAATGTATGCCTGCTAATTTTTGAAATCATTGTCATCTCATATTCGCACTTCAGAAAAGTTGAGAATTCTTTGTTGGGAAAATACTTGAAAAGGTTGCCTAATATATGATAGGATTTTTTTTTAATAATGGAAGTTCCATGGTTCCACCCACCAATCCATCAGAATATGTTTCAGATTCATATCGAGGAGGAGTCCCTGTACACGACGGAGACTTCATACATCCCAGTCACCACTGAGGACTCCGACTGGCTCACACATCCCCCAGAATATGAGGTTGGTTACCGCTACTTTCACAGTGAACTGAATGCCGAGTGCGAGTTTTTGTTTCACAACGTGTTCAGCGTTCACAAAAATTTTATATGAGATATGTACAGCCCCACCTAGCGGTGCTCACGGTCACATGTACAATCAGAGAAGTTGAAACAGATACAGATCGTGGATCTAAGTAATTTGGTCGGGTTATGTGAAACACAGCCGACGTAAAATGGCGCAAATCAAATCTCCTTACCATGGCTAGGCTTGTCGTTAGTTCAGCGTATTTATATAGAGGTCAATGTCCCAAACTCATGTACCGTCTCCATTCCATCGTGTGTAAAAACTAAAACCATTAAACTGCGGTTTATGTATATGTGTGATATGTATCACAATCGACGAAAGCTTTGACACGATTTCGAAACTAAAAGTGTGGCTTTGTCTAAAGCTACATTTTAGTATCAATCACAAATGCAATCTTTTACCAAAGCACTCTGATGGATCGATAGATGGATGAAAAACCTCACAAACGGTATGTAATGGTATTTGGTAGATTATGTACTATCAGGGAAGTTGCTTCACAGCCAGATTACGGACCTACGTCTGTCTGGGTTTGACATAATGTGACGAACTTACTACATCCGCAATCTGGCTCTATATAATGCGGCACACGACCGCAATTATGGTCTAACTTATAAGACTCATTTCGCATTCTCCATTGTAAAGCAATGTCTTTAAAATATTTGCATTTTTGTCAGTTGCAGTCCCGAGCCTCGAGGATCAGAACACCACCTTAACAAATTTTTGATTTCAGGGAAACTCTTCTATATTCGACAACACAGACACGTACTACGACTACGGGTCGGGCACGTACATGGGGCCGCGAGGCTACCCCGGGCCCCCCGGCCAGCCTGGCCCCAGGGGCCCCAAGGGCGACCCCGGGAAACCCGGCCTGGAGGGACAGCAGGGCTTCCCTGGACCCCCGGGACACGTCTTTGTAGTACCTGTAAGTACACATGTGATGAAAATATATCATATTGTAACACGCATTTATTATTAGAGCCTGTTTCACCACTTCCCGATAATTCCCATTTAGGCTATCCACACCTTATCTGCGCTTAGTGCATAAAAAATACAAGTGGGTGGGTGGGTACAAAACACTAATTTAGGTATAGCTTATTATTTTTTTTTCATGTTTAATTAAATTATTTTTGTGTGTGCGTATAGTGTAATTTTTCATTAATATTTAAAGTACTATTTTTAACCGACTTCCAAAAACGAGGAGGTTATTATGTTCGGCTGTGGATATATATATATATATATTTTTTTTTTTTTATGTATGTTTTGTATGCGATTTTCAAAATTTTTTCTTTGTTGTATAGGGTATTGTTCCGAATAGGTCCCATATTCACCATGATGGTGGCTGATAATGGGAACCATGAGTAATCGAGGGAACCCCTCAAAATTTGTATGGAAACATATGGTGATTTTTTCCCAGCACGCCGCGCTGGTCCGATTTTTTATGACTAGATCACGTGAATTTTCATTCAACTATGTCAATCCCATACAAAACACCCCAAGCGATTATTGTAAACGTCCAATAATCGATTGCCACTTGTCTAGGGGGGCAGGTCGGTTAAAAATTTGGGCCCGTGGCATTTTCTAAGCCAGCCTCTACTAATCTTGCTAGTAACGATAGTTGCATTCATATACCAGGCTATGGTGTGAAATATATGCCTAACAGAGGTGGCCATGAGATCGAAAGTCGACCATAAATATGTAAATCCATCGTGAAGAGTGGCTGCAAAAAAAAAAAGTATTACATCTATTCAATCACAGATCTCAGTTTGGCATAAAGGTCTCGTTACCAGGCTATAAAATTTTATTTAAAAAATCAATAAATCGGAACCGTCGGAATATGTAAATTCCATGTAACCCGTGATCTGTCGGCTGGGTTTGACATAACAAGACCAATTCCCTTAGATCTGCAATCTGGCTCTGTGTCAGCTTCCCTGATCGTACGAAGCCATGCAGTATTAGTAGTGGTATCACATACTAACTAGTTCATTACCCGCCTCGCCCCCCTGCGGTGCGCCTTCATCTAATTAAGATCTTGGAGATTTCATTACACGAGTAAATGGACTAATCCCGCCGGGAAAAACGATCGACCACTTTTTCCGCCATCTTGATTTACACTTAGTGTTAGGAATGTTGGAAAAGAGACATAAAGTAACATCGCTAAACCTTAGCATTTAGCCATTAATAGGGAATACGCGTGTAAATTACAAAATTTATTGAATGCAAATTATTACGATAGTGGGTTAAAAGATAAACAGAATGACAAAAAATCTCTGAACTCTATTGATAAATAAGTAAGATATTAGCGATGTAAGTTTTCTACCCAGCTCTTTCTCTTAAAACGTGATTTAGTATGAACTTTGTATGCAGCTTATGGAATTTGACGTCACAATTAATATCGGATCTCTCTTTCTAACTGAC
>JAOTAV010057174.1:0-15293 GCA_026546445.1 Cyclargus thomasi
ACATAACGCCACAAAAAAATCGAAATTCGAATATACGTAACCCGCGAAAATTCAAAATTCGCGATACTTTTTGAACATACCTCGTATACATACGGAAAAAATATCTTTTTTTTCCCATTTTATTTGTCTTTTTGTCTGTTGTATATTATAGTATGCCCTGTATTTGTAGGAATACTTCTTATTCCTTAAATTTTTTAATGTTATCAATGATTTAAGAAATAACATTTATCTTTATAAAATTGAATATTTTCTTATTCGTTGACCAAATTGTCTTCTTTCCAGATCGGAAGCTGGCGTCCCCTTACCGTCACACCGTCCCGGGTACAGTACCTGGACTTGAGCATGTGCGGTGTGGAGACTGGCACATTGGAGTGGCTCCTGCAGGCTTGTCCAGGGCTCCGCAAGCTGTCACTAGAGAACCTGCGATTGAGCGAAACATGCCAGACCCTTATTGGTGAGTGTAGACGCTCTGGTCCTCCATTGGTGGCCATTGAAGGTACCCTCTAGTCCATTGAGTGCGGAACAAAAATCCTGGTCTTCCACCTTTGTCCGAGTCGGCTAATCCCTCCAGTCGAGTGAGCCTGTTTTCTTTCAACGGTGAATGTAGAGAAGAGATTCTGGTCGTCTGAGATCCTGGTTGTGATAACACATAATGTACAATGAGGAAAGCTGAATTAGAGACAGATTGAGGGTGTAAGTATATTGGTCGCTTTACGTCTAACCCAGCTGTCATATCACATAGGTCTGTCAACTGGCTCTTTTTGAATTTCCTCTATGATACATTTTTTTAATTCAAATTGTGTTTGTATATTATACTTGATGGCAATAAAAGTCTACTCTTTTCTTTTCTTTTCTTTATGCCTGAATTCAATATATATTCCAGATAAATTGACAAATACTTTGTCGACCTCTTTGGTTCAGTTGGCGAGCGCTTTAGCAGCTCAAGCCGGCGGTTGCGGGTTCGAATCCCGCCGACGGAACGAAGTTTTTTAATGTTCCTCGGTCTTGGATCTAGTACTCTGAGTATTTAAAAAAAGTGTTAAATATATTTCCGCTGTGTGGTACCCGCAACACAAGTTCTTTAGGTACTTACCACGGGGCCAGACTGACGTGGTGTGAAGCGTCCATATATATTAAAATTATAAATCTTATTCCAGGCAAATGCAGCAACATGGAGACGCTAAATCTGACTATGACACAGGGCATCACTGCAGACGGACTGACAAAAATACTGAGGGGATGCACTAGGTGAGTACTTAAATCTAGGTATTTTAAATTCATAGAACTGGCCCATTATCTGTTTTGGTATGTAAACTCAGGTCAATTTAACCTCAATGAAACACACTTTTTCAGTCATTACCTATATTGTTTACGTATAAAATGACAAGTCCTGACTGACTGACTGATTAATATTCGTCGAGCAAAAACTGTTAAAGCTACAGCCATGAAATTTGGTGACTAGGATTGTTTTATTAGACAGACACCCGCTAAGAAAGGATTTTTAAATATTCTACTCCTAAGGGGGTGAATGTATGACAGTTCGTCATTTGTTCAGTTAAAGACATGAAATTTTATTTCTGAGCTACTGATTCAAAATAAATACACGGTTTAAGCTTTTTATGAAATTTTACTTTTAGAGGGTGAAAATTTGTATGAAAATACTTCTTGATGTGAGCGAAGCCGCGGGAAAAAGCTAGTCTATTATATAGAAATAAGTCGTATTTTCCTTCCTGACACTATTACCCCAGAATGCACGAACCGTTGGCACCTTTTATAAAAGTCGGACGAAGCTTAGGCGCTTTGGAGAATCACAATATTATAGAAAGTTCTAAAATAATAACCATATATTGCCTTGGTCTTGCTTTAAAAAAATGTATAGTACGAGATTCTGGCAAATTACTCAGTTATCTATTTCATCTTAAGGGACCACCCATAAATTACGTCACACGTAAAGGGGGAGGGGGTCGTCGGTGTGTGACATGGTAGTGACATAGAGGTGTGGAGGAGACCTCAGATTTGTGACATCACATTCGAAATTTTGAAATTTAATCTCTTAGTGTGACGTACTTTATGGATGGTCCCTAAGAAGAACTGAAACCTTTCTTACAGTCTCCAATCCCTGAACATATCGTGGGCTAACCTCGGGGAGGAGGCGCTGGCGGTGCTGGTGAGCCTCCTGCCGCCGAAAATACAACGGCTGAATATCAGTGGGACGAGGATACTGACGGATGAGTGTGAGTAGTGTCTTCTCCAGTAGTTCTGTCTCTTTCACTCCTGTATGAAGAGAGCGAGGAGGCAATATTTTAAGTCTAAGTTCTTTCTCTTAACTGCCGCATTCGGAGACAGTTACAAAATTTAGTAAGTTAGGATCTCGACATTCATAGAAAAGAGCGCGATGGCAATATTTTAATGCGATATAGAACATTGTCCAAATTTCTCATACATTTTTGTATGGTATATAACAAGCGTTCAAAATATTTCTAATCAAATATTCGGGCAATGTGAGACCTGACTTAATGTCATTCTAGCGGTACGAATTCTTGTATAATATTTATATATTGATACGCGATCGGAAAACTTTGTACCCCTCTTTACGAAAGACGCGTAGATGTAAAATCATGAAATTTCTCCCAGTTATAGTCGATATGGAGGAGGAGCGTGGAATACTAATATTATTTTAAAATATGCTTTTATCTTACATATTTTTAATAAATAAAACGCTACGCACACTAAAACACGCCCACTACAATATTTTGATATGCCACGAAAATCATACATGAAATATCGTATTGCTTGTGGTCGACATCTGTTTTTTATAAATAAAATTTTTTTGGCAAGTACGAAGACATTTATGCCAAATTGAAGTCTGTGATTGAATTGAGAATAGATTATATTTTTTAAAGCTCCTCTACATTACAGGGCGACCTCTAATTCTGTTAATTTCTTTTTATTTAAAACTTTCTCCTACCAGGTGTGTCAGCTCTGGCGCTCCGCTGCGGTCGACTGGTGGAACTGGACGTGTCGGACTGTGCGCGGCTCGGCGCCCCGTCGCTGGCGGCGCTCCGCCCCTTGTCCCGGCTGGAGCACCTCGCGCTCTCGCGGTGTTACCTGCTCCCACCGCACGCGCTCACGTTAGTATATATATATACCTCTCTCTCTCTCCTTCCAGCCCTCCTAGTAATGCAACCAAGAAAGTGTTTCTTTCTACGGTTAGATAAAGTGACGGATGCATAAAAGAAATGTGTCAGTTGTTTTTTTAATTATAAAGCAAAATAATTTAAAAAGCAACAGACGGGTTACCTAATGGAAAGCAACTGTCGTCACCCATGGACACTCGTGAAATCCGAAGAGTCGCAAGTGCCTTTTGAGGGGATAGGGATAGAAGGATGAGGGAAGTTGGGCCACCGGTAAACTCCCTTGCTGAATGAAACACAGCACAACGCCGTTTGACGCCAGATTCCTCTGAGGCCGTGGAATAACTCCGGGTGAGGCGGCCCATTCGTGCCGAGGCATGGTTCTCCCACAATAATGAGCATCTGTATTATGTACTTGAGATCGGCAAATGTCTCATTGGTATACGCTACCACCAGGGTTTGAACCTGCACCCTCTCGAGTGCGAACCAAAGGTCTTACCCACTAGGCTACGGACGCTCTTGTATGTAATTTTTGGAGTATTGTGGATACCTTAACTTAATAATCATTATTTGCGCAGGAAGCTGAGCGCGATGCCGTCGCTGCAGTACCTGGAGGTGTGGGGTATGTTGCAGGCCAGCTCGCTGCAGGCGCTCCGGGCCGCCCTGCCCGCTATACAGATCAACCAGTTCATGTTCAGGTACACCATAGTTCAATTCAGTTGTGCGCGCGTACCTATGTGTACGTGCGTTTGTGAATACACAACTTTTATTCGTGTGGCACGAACGTGGCGCCGTACGAATAAACAAGGCTTACCTACACAGAACCGCGCGCACAACTGAGTTGAACATCTACACTCTGGATTAGTAAACACCGCACTTTTAGAACAACTTACTCATGCAAACTATAAACGTATATTCTAATTTTTAAATTTATAAAGGGTTTTTGTTTGTTTGTCTTTCACGTCTAAAAGAAGCGATCAATCGACTTGATTTTTGTCAGACTTAGTTGAAAGGTGTGACACCGGCTACGTAATTTTCAAGTTCCGCACGAGCGAAGCCTATAACTAAAGCTAGTATATCATAAAGTCATATATTATTTTATTCCTAGAATGACTAATTATATTGTACTCTCCACAGCGCAATCGCGAGACCAACAGTGGGCCCACGACGGACGTCAGTTTGGGGGCTACGTACAAGAGACTGATACTCCGTCCCACCGTGTGGGGTGGAGGTAGAGACTAACTAATTAAATACTACAGTTAGTTCAACTCAGTTGTGCGCGCGGCCCTATGTGTGGGTGGACCTTGTTTACTCGGACGGCGCCTGCCGCGTCACTGCCGCATGAAAGTTGTGTATTCACAAGCGCACGCACACAGAGTCGCGCGCACTACTGTGTTGAGCTATTTATCAAATTATAGTTTCGACGATGCCACTTACAACTTTAAGATTGCCTGGTAAAACGTAGTTTCAGTAGTTAGAGCATTATGTCTGTTCAACGTAAGAGCGTTTTCGCATTATCCGATCCGATATCAGTGTCGGGCCCCGATAGCAGATAGTCACCATGGGCAATCCAATATCGGACCGGAGAATCTGAAAGACAGGTACATATTTCACACATTTTAAATGCTGTAGTTCAGCATCAGTGGGCTGTGCTTGACATAACGCGACCAAATGGCTATAAATAATTTCTCTAATATAACACGGTCACATTATCTGTAGACCTCTCGCTGGAAAGCCCCGTCCCGTTTCCCTTTAACCTCCCCGCTCTCGCCTCGACTCGTCAGTACGGTCAGCTCTTTCGTTGCCGATACGTGTCTTGACTCCTATTGATACTTGTTTTGCACACCGTACCAGAGCGACAACGTGACGTCATCGACGTCGTGTTTTACCTCTCTTATTTCTAACCAGACCATTTTTAACAGACATAAGGCCCTTAATCGATAGTAAAAGAATTTGCCACAAAGATTTTTTCCTTCCAACCAAGTTCCAACCAACCTTTCCTTCCAAGTGATCTTAAAGTTGTATGGCATAGACTATGAAGGAAGTGATAAAAGTGATTACCTCTTATGTGCTGAAATAATCTCTAGCTCGGTTTTTTAGAATATTTTTATTGGTGCTTATATTCTGTGCTTGTGATCTTTTTGACTATTTTTGGTGAACACATTCATCAGAACCGAGTGCCGAGTGAGATTTTTTTTTGACATTCGATCGTGAACGCGTTTCGCGTTCACATAGGATTTTGTATGGGATTTGTACAGCGTCATCTAGCGATGCTCACGGTCACATGCACAAATCCCATATAAAAATCCTAGTAAACCCGAAACACTGTCGAATGTCAAGAAAAAACTCGCAATCGGCACTCCCAACGAGCCGAACACGGCAAAGGAAACGGATTTTAGGATTCGGCGTATAAAATGCCATGCAACCTGCCCGCACAGATTCGACCAATACGTTCACTGTCGTTTTTCGTTCACAAAGAGGAAATTTTCTTTAAACATGGCCTCCCTCGAGGAATAGCCAGTATCAGTGTTGGCGAGATAATATCTTGGTCGCCGTTAATTTCATTTACTTTGCTCACTACAGGCTTTGTGAAGGAACAAGAGTTTTAATGGTGTCAGAAAGATACCGTAACAAAAAATTTACATTGCGCTTTGAATCCTCATAAAGAGGAAATTTCTTCGATTCGTTCGGTTCTGACAGATGTGTATTAACCATTTACCTCCTTTTATAATACTACCTCAGTTACATAATCCCTAAGTGTTATGTATTTATTTCTCGTCCTTATTTCATAAACTTCCAAATGTTTTATGCTGTGCTTCAAATCAAAAGCTCAAAATCTAAAAGGAGGTTTTCATAAAATATTTTTTGGTTCCCTAGAAATTAAGAATACCAGGGTATGTTGATTTACGAATATATTATTCCCAAATTGGAAATTGTATTATCAAATGTTGTACTGAGATGCATTTAACATAGTATTGTAAATATTTATTTTAGAATAGGAATAAATTTTCTAATTTTAATAAACTGTTTAATTTTTATCCCAACGCGGCGTTGACGTTTTACTACTGACTCAAAATTCGATGTTAAAAAAAAAAGGTTTTAGACAACCTTAATAAGTAGCAAGTAGCAAAGACATTACAACTTTATTGTTTGCAATAGGCTGATCACCCTTATGAATAAAAAAAATTAAAACCAAAACCAATATATAAAGGTTATAATATATCATTATATGTTGGTTTTCGTTCATATAATTACAATGTTAATTTATACTTTTAGTTTTTTAAAACTTTTATCTGTATATCATGTGATCCGAAACGCTGTCATGTCACTAAATCCAAAACACACAATGAAGAAGGTGGTGTTAAATGTTCAAATTTTTTAATAATTAATTAATTCAGAGATTGGGTTTTCAAATTAAAGGTTTTCGCGGGCATTCTAAATTACATACATTTTTTAATGAAAAGTTTTATGACTGTTTAGCGAGGTTATTATTAAGGAAATAAACTTGTTACAAACCAATGTTTTGTTGTTTGTGAGTTAATTAGCCTGAAAAACACAATAAAACTCGACATTTTGTTTAATATAATATATTTAAGACAAATGTTTTAACAATTTTAAATATTTTATTGTTGACTTGTTTTTAAAAATAAAATAAAAACACTCTGTACACGGTTGATTTGGTTGTCGGAAACATTTCATTTCTGTTTAGATTTTTGGCCAACATTTTGTCGAAACGCGCGAGAGAAATTGTGTTGGCTCGTCCACAATACAGCTTGACCATATTGATAATGCGGCTTGGCAATTGTGTAAGAAAACCTAAAATTGTCGAGCACTATTAGCAGGTTAGTCAGGGTACAAACTTTTGCTAGTACTTTATACATTATACCTCACAAAAAATATACTGAGTGTCAAAATAATACATCTGTAACAAAGCATTGAGTTATAGGCACATTTTAATGATTTGTAAACTAGTTAAAACTATTTAAGTTAATTTAAACCAGTGCCAGAAGTAATTTAATATAAGAAAATATCTCATTAAAATGGACATTCATTGGTTTTAATATTATAAAATTATACATTTTATACATACTTTACAAAATATTTAGATAATTAGTTTAAATTGTATTGGTTCAGTAGAAAATCTTGGACGAACCACACTAATTTCCCTCGCATTAAACTAACCATAAAAATGGTTCTTAAAACTAATGAAGACCTTAAAATTAGGTAGTTATTAGTTATAAAAAAATAGCAAATTACACGAGAGTTTTTGTCTACGGCTAAACAATATTTTGTTTCAAACTTTTGTAATGATTTGGCATTTCTGCATGAACTAAGGTTTTTTGGCCATTATTTGTGGTTATCATATTAATATAGACTTACATGATTAAAAAAAAAACATTGAAATGACATTGTGACCGTGTATAAAATTCTCTTCTGTATAAAATCAAACATTTAAAAGTTTTTCTTATTCTTCTCATCCATTTTTTGGTTCAAGTACAACCCATACCTACCTAATAAAAGGTGTTACATGTTATATTATTGATTTTGATTTGAATTTGAAGCGGCGGCATGATCTCTGTGGTTCCAATGTTTTTCTACAAATTTTCTTATATATTGATAAGGTTTTGAGTCTTGTTCGCCTAATACATTTTCAACCTAAAAAGGAAAAGGCAAATTTAAAACTTAAATCAGATTTGTTTTATTACTAAACAGACAAATTATCAATCAACTAAAATTGGTGCAATAGCATCATCATAATGTTTTTCAAATCAGGAGTTATTTTTAATATTTTCTAGAAGTATGTTTTTTTTATTTACATTTACATGAAGCACATTATAGATAATATTGTTGTGTTTGACCAATTCTATTAGATGGCTACTTCCACATTTTTCAGTATAATATAGTCATAGATTTTGAATAGAATGCATATAAAATATACTTTTTGATGTAGATATATTAAAAAAAAGTGTGGAATATGCTTACTTTGTAAGGGGGTGTAATGGTGACCTCATTGTACACCCGGATATTCTGTCCCGCCCAGGACACATCCTCAATGACGCGGGCTATGGCCAGGAACAACCGCTGGCCCTCAGGGTCCAGACATGCTGAAAGTGCTGATACCTGCAGTGGAAAAATTATGTTGTTAAAATTCTTATACTTTTTACTCCTCTTCTCGACCTGAATATGTTTCTGCTCTGTAGCCAAGTGTAGTTTTACAAAAACCAATTCAAATTAAAAGCCTGAGTCAAAATTAACGTCTCATTGCTGTTGTAAAGTTGAAAAATGTCGGTAAAGTAAGTAAGAAACAAAATAATTTTAAAAGCAGCGGGAACTCACTAATCTTCTCTTATTTTCTACGGAATTTCTGACGCGCGTGTTCAGTCTGTGCAGGTTTAGTGACTGTGGGGGTTCCGGCACCGTAGTTACTTCCTTCTTGATTTGAACGTCGCTTACTAGTGATAAATTGACGATATTGACATCGTGTCGCTTTGGGATACCGCTAGAAGACGGACATTTGAGAATTAACATCTTTGATTGCGGATCGAAAGCTAGCACTTCCCCTTCTATGTCCTCATTATAACACGTTTTGGTGGCGACTATACTGCCGATTGTAAAACAGTCGGACACTGTAGACATTTTGATTTTTTATTTGTTCTCAATAAATAATTAACGCGAAATTAACAATTGTTTGGATAAATACAATCACGATCCACCATGGGCATGGAATTTTGATTTCTTTGAGTGACAAGCATAGACTATAGAGAAATGTGACATTTGACATGAAAAAATAAAGGTGAGTTATATTGTTTGAAGAGTTCAAAGTTTGAATGCAAAAAAATTGGAACTCCTGAATACTCAAATACATACACATACATTGAGTAGCGTTAAAATTTGTCATCTCGATTAAAATAATCAGCAAAAAATAAAGGTTATATTGAATATAATAGCTGTATTAAAACCATAGTAATATTTTTTTTCTTTATCAAATATTTGTCAAAATTAACTGAAAAAGCAGAAGGCGAAGAATGGAAGTTCATCGTCCTTCATTTGTTTATTGTAAATTGCAATATGTATTTGTTATTTTTAAATTCTATTTAGGCTTCGGAAACGTTAAATAACAATATGTTTGTGCGATTTTTTGTGCCTAACATCGGGTTCAACGTGAAGGTTTAGCTGATATTAAGTCTATCCAAGAAATATATTATTAAAAAAATGGATATGGACAGCCCTAAGGAAATTTGTGATTTGTGTTTAATAGCAGACCGGAGAGTTCTTAACATTAAGAACACTTACTTGCACCCTCTGTATGAGAAACTTTCCAATATGAAGGTAACAATTTATATTAATATTAACTATCGTAAGGTTATCTATAGCATCTAATTGTAGCTGTTATTCAGTTTAAAGTCTTAAGCTAATGATCTTATTTGTATTTTTGTATTGCCCTGTTGTGACAGTTGCTGCTTACTACCAGTATCCTGTTTCCTATGTAAAATATTATCCAAATGTATTTCTCTTGAACATTTCATGATATTTGCATGTTATATTTGCAGATTCAGAGTGAGACATGCTGTATGTGTTATATCTGTCACACAAGACTACGACAATGCCACCAGCTCTGTCTGCTGGCAGAACGGAGTAATCATAGACTGCATATGGCCTTCATAGATCCTCTCGAGGTGTGATATATTTAAAGTAATTTTTGACTGACATTTTATTTATAACACCTTTTGTTTGCTACATACTAATATATTAATGTAATAGTAAATTAAAATCTTGATTGTTCACAAATTGGCTTAACTACTAATTAGTTTGAAAAACTTAAAAATATAAAAATATTTGGCTATGGCTCTATAGCTACAAACAATTTCTTCTAAGCAATCCAACTGATTTAAGCAACAAGAATAGACTTATCAAAGATTGTCTTAAATGGATGATTAGTTATGCAAGCTTGTTATCTAAAAATGTGTGTGAAACATAGACCTGATAATACTAAACACAACTTCCAGGTTGTCAGTAAATCCAAAGACAAGTCCCTACTGGAGTTGTCTCAGACGGAGACCGTAACCACTTCCATACCCGGTGCTGACGATGTACAGGGCAAGGTGGATGTCAAACAGGAAGAGAGGTTCTTTTTCTATGATAGAGAAGGTTGGTTTCGAAATTAAAATATCAAAATACTCCAAAACTGCTGATATAAGACCACATTAAAAAGACTCTGCAATATTGTATGCCACAGGCTCCTGTATCTCTCCTATCCAAGGGCTATAGGACCATCCCATCCTCTGGGCCCTAGGGTTATTACACTCCTGGGCACAAGTGCTGACACTGCAGTACTTAGAACTGCTGCTTCCTTGATGTGGTGGCTCTTGTTATGTTGCTTTCGTGCAGTTATACTTTAAGTTGTGATTTCCTGACAAGATACATCAAAGCAAAAACATAGCGAGCTTCTTACGCCGGTTCTTCTCCCACTCTTGCTAGTTCCCGCACAGGAGGTAGATCAACATGAAGACATTCTCAAAACATTTGTTGCAAATTTACTAGAAATAAATGACTTTTATTTATTATTTATTCATTAGTTTTCTTTTTTTTAAATGAGTTCTTATCCAATCCTTTTTTTATTATTCAGTTCAGAAAAAGAATGAACGAATAAGAGAAAAGTGCAGTGAAGAGGAGTTGTCGGAGTCCAGCTATGAGTCTGAAATTGAGTCTGATGATGAACAGCCTGTCAAGCAGGAGGTTTTGGAGAAGAGAGTTGAGCAACTTATAGCACAGCCTTCAGGTATGATACCGTAATGCAAATAGTGTCCCATCCATAAAGTGAAGCTTCAGCTTGACCGAGTATAACACCTCTTTCGCTCAGAAGATCTTCCTTTAGGGCTACCATGCTCATCCCAACACAATTATGAGAGCTTTCACATGGCATGGTGACCGCGTGTTGCCCATGCTTTTATATAATAAACACGGCGAGCTCCTCAATAATGTATGGACTTCTATGATGCTTTCACACGGGCGTAACATGGCACTCCGACCGTACGGCAACCGTATGCACTTAAAAAGGACTTTAAACAGGGCCCTGGTATTTTGGCCGGGTAACATCAGTTACGTAACTTGCATTAATGTGCCTTTTTCTGACTTAACCATTATTTTTAGCTTTACCAGTGGAGGATCTACAGAAGGCAGACGAAAACTTCTTCGTAAGACCAACGGAAGATCCGTCGTCCGTAAAAATAGAGTCCATGGTCGCTAAGAACAGCCTACCTGATTCACAGATCAAGGTTGAAGTGGAGAGGCAGCCGGACATAACAATAGTCCACGACGGTACCTCCTCTGAGAGCGACTCGAGCGAAGACCTGTCATCTCTTTCCTTCATGCGTACGGCGAGAGCGAGACAGAATCCCATTTTGAATCCTCGCCCCAAAGTGGAAAGTACCGTCAACCGACCGCACGCGTGTCACCTCTGCTCGCGCCGCTTCAAGTTAAAGACAGGTCTGACGCAGCACATACGGACGCACACCGGCGAGAAGCCCTTCCCCTGCGAGTACTGCTCAAGGAAGTTCCTCACCCGCACCAACCTGAAGGTCCACCTGAACACGCACACGGGCGAGAAGCCGTACTCGTGTGATATATGCCAGCGGAAATTCTCCAACAGCAGTCAGCTGAGGCGGCATATACCTAGGCACGTCGACTTCAGACCGTTCCGGTGCCAGTTCTGCGATAAACAGTTTCTGCTGAAGGACGTGTACCAGAAGCACGTGGCGAGGCACACCGCCGTCGATGAGTTCAGGTGATTATCTTATATTGGTATTATTTTATACGAGTGATTATTTACGACCTCTGTAGCGCAGGGGCTGAGCGCTTTGGTAGCTCACGCCGGGGGTCGCGGATTCGAATCCCGCCGACGGAAAAAAACGTTTTTCGATGGCAGGGTTCGGTAGCGTTCTTTGACGCATGCGTTGTGTCTATGGATGTGTTTGTCTATGGATTTTACTGCGCAGACTCTTACTTCCACAGCGCATGCGTCAAAAACGCCACCGAACACGGCCAATGTTTTTGGGTTATGGATGTATATTAAATATTTTATTTTATATATTAAATATGTGTATTATATAATAAAATTCTTAAAAATGTTCATAGTATAAAAGTATTAAATATATTTCCGTTGTCTGGTACCTGTAACACAAGTCCTTCGGGTACTTAGCACGGGGCCAGATTGACGTGGTGTGCAGCGTCCATAGATAAAAAAAAATAGAGATTTTATTCTAGAGCGTCCGTAGCCTACTGGGTAAGACCTTCGGTACGAACTCGAGAGGGTGCAGGTTCGAGCCCCAGGTGGAGGCGTGTACCAATGAGGCATTTTCCGATATCAAGTACATAATACGGATGCTCATTGCCGTGGGAGAGCCATGCTTTGGCACGAATGGGCCGGCTTGACCGTAGTGATACCACGGCGTTGTGCTGTGTTTCGTTCAGTGGCTGAGTTTACCCGGTGGCCCAAGTCCCTAATCCCCCCAAGTGCGTCCATATTCCCTCATAAAGGCTGCCGACCTTTATGAGGGAATAGGGACGCACTTGCGACAATTCGGATATCGCGAATGTCCATGGGCGACGGCAGTTGCTTTCCATCAGGTAACCCGTTTGCTCGCTTGCCCTCTAAATATCATTAAAAAAAATACTTATCACATTTTTTATTGTAAAGTAAACTCTAAACTGAGAACACATTTCGTATGTGCAAAGTATTTTGCCTTTGGGCTCTGTACGCGGAGCCTCAAACTCGAAATAACTTGACCAAATTACGTTGACTCCTCTTTTGACTTTTAATCACTTACTATGATATTTCTTACACAATCTCCTATATAGCTATAACGAGAGAGAAATGCTCAAGCTCGTTAACATCTAGCCGTCATATCTCGTTTCCTTACAGATGCGACATATGCCAAAGTAAGTACAAAACGCAGCAGTCCCTCCGCGTCCACTACCGCAGCCACACGGGCGAGAAGCCGTACTGCTGCGACGTCTGCGGCCTCCGCTTCGTCGTCAAGAAGCAGCTGGAGCGACACGCGACTGTCCACACCAACCTCAAGCCGTTCGCCTGCAAGATCTGCCCCGCCACATTCAAGACGAAGCACTGTCTGAGAGCACACGAGAAGAGGCATACGGGGGATGATAGGTGAGTTTATGTTTTTCACGGAGACGGAATATGCGTTTGGGATGAGTTTGTGTGTGTGTGTGTGTGTGTTTGTGCAAACGAATGTTGCCATTTATTTTCTTAAGCATTAGACCGATTTGATGTGGTTGTGGCGGTAGAGGGGGGGGGGGAGGTATAACCCCTGACTCTCCACCCGGGGCTCCTT
The DNA here is from genome assembly GCA_026546445.1 of Cyclargus thomasi. Taxonomy (NCBI): domain Eukaryota; kingdom Metazoa; phylum Arthropoda; class Insecta; order Lepidoptera; family Lycaenidae; genus Cyclargus; species Cyclargus thomasi. The sequence goes on from JAOTAV010057174.1 coordinate 13,487, forward strand.
CGTGAGACCAGGTGTGAGTTTGTTGCCTAGTTGCTACGCAGCGGTCCCAAAGTTGCAGGCTGACGGGTGGGATCTACGTCACTGACGTCACCGCAGAGCAGGACGGCACGAGCCTCGACGCGCATGCGCGGAGTCTCAGAGCTGCGCTCGCCGGCCGGTGGAGTGGTCGCGTGACGTATGCCAGAGCGAGACAGCGCTATGCACACGTATGATGACGGCGCGCGCGCGCAGCCCCTCAGTATCGCGCTCGCAGGCCGGCGCGCTGGTCGTGTGGGCGCGTTTGGTTCTAATAGCTACATGCTCTTAGATATGTTTTATGTATATACCTCACTAGGGTCACTGGAGAAGACATTTCTTTATGAGACCAACTAGATGTTGCCCGCAACTCCCTCGCCCGAGAATTCATTTATCGCGCGGGAACCGTACACTTTTTCGGGAATAAAATATTCTATTATCTTTTCGGGACTCAAAAGCATCTCCATACCAAATTCAACAAAATCTGCCCGGAGCTTTAGGCATGAACAGACAGACATTTTGAAAAACAGCGATGCGGACGACGAATCTGCAATCCCCGGATCTAGGGGAGGCGGCGCCAAATACTTACTACTTACAAATTATAAAATGATAATATAAATAATATGCCGCATATTTTAGTTTTTGCCCCGCCTTAAAAAAAATTGAAGATCCGGGGCTGATACCTGTCTTAGCCAGACACACGCAAACAATAATCCGATTTGTATGGTCGAGCGACCCAGCGACATGTTTTGCAAGAACTACCACACTAACAGGCTTCAAATTGAAAATACCGTTTTCATCCCAGGTTTACGTGCAACATGTGCCAGCGCCGCTTCTCCCAGAACTGCGACCTGCGCAACCACATGCGCACACACATCGGCGATAGGCCCTTCGCCTGCGACTACTGCCCCAGCAAGTTCTACCAGCGGAGCACCCTCAACGCACATGTCAGGACCCACACGGGGGAGAAGCCCTACACCTGCGACGTCTGCCAGAGGAAGTTCACCCAGAACAGCAGCCTGACCAGACATAGGAGGACGCATAACACCAAGACTACTTACATGTGAAGTGTAACTTTGAAAAAGTCGAGGTGATAGATATATTGATGTGAAATATGCAGCGGCTTCGCTGAAGTGAGAACCAAAATAAAGTTTCTAGAATCTAGAGTGATAGTAATATGCGGAAATTTTCCAAATATCAATGAAGACTGGAGGCTGGTATGGAAACCAATTTTCTAATGATGGATTATAACTACATGAATTATGTTGGAGAAGCTGGTATGAAAGCCAATCTGATGGTGGTTCCAGTAAGTTCTACCAGCGGTGCTCTTTAAAGCTCATGCCAGCATCCACACAGGAGAGGAAGACCTATGATGTCTATCAAAAGAAGTTAACACAGAACAGCAGTCTGACATAAGAAACCGTCAAAATGGTTCTAGGTATATACTATTATGTTACGGAAGGTAGATTTTTACGTTTTGAGGCGGTGAGAAGAACGCCGCAGAGTTTTAGTGGGTGGGGCTGCCGGTCGCAGCGAGTCCCACATATCCGCAGTGGCAGTCCCCAAGCCCCTGCGGAATGTGTTACCGTATTTCTCTGCGTAAAAAAAAAATCGGTTGTCTGTAAAGTCGGTTTACAGACGATAGTTGAACGTGACAACGTCTTAAGAAAATACTGATGGTATGGTAGCATTTTTCAAAACAAAATTTCAATTTAATTTGTTTAATAGATTTGTATGTTCCGCGCTCTCGCTTGCACTCCAAGCCTTAAACGGAACGCCTCAGAGCGAGGTA